>JAHXJK010000038.1:0-204237 GCA_019395245.1 Botrytis pseudocinerea | reverse complement strand
GAGGAATTGAAGGTCTGATTGGTTCTAAATTCAAAGATGCAGGTACTTTAACTGTCACAAAGCTTTAGTGCTATAAATGTTTCACGGTAATGGTAATATTGCATCGAACGCAAGGTTGATAAATTGAAGGAAAAACTGTGTATCATGTGCACATCGATTCTTTGAATTTCTTAAAGTTTAATAATTGTGACTAGTGGGAAATGCTTCGAAGCTGACAGGTACGGATGAACATGAACCATTTTTGCCCTTGACAAACAGCTCACCCACGGAGAAACTAATGATAAATTATACTCAGAGAAGGATGGAAGATGGCCAATAATATGTGATCTGTTAAAAGATAGTATGGACTCGAACAAATTGAATTCCATAAAAATAGGTATTTTTCCTGTAGTTATCAACCGGTGTTTTTGAGAGGAACTGGCTTCTAATAGATCTCTCATCACTCCTGCTTATGCAGGCTTGACTGTGATTCGAGAGCCATTTATCTTAACTAATGACGACTATCAATGAAAGATCCGTGCTATAGGTATAAGAGTAGTAGATTGATGAGGGGCTGCTCACTAACAACTATCTATAATTGAGCTTATATGCTCGAAGCTTTAGGCAAAATAATCGCCTTATGTCTGTGACAATTTTGATACACAAAACTCATGAGAAAAAAGGTTTTACTAGTCAAAGAGCATACATATACTGTCATATTTTATCTTCCTGTTGAGCTGATGGCAAAGAATCAAATGAATGGATGCAAGAGATTTTGTGTCAAAGGCCAAGTAAGACTATCATATTAGATAAAAACAATTACAGTAAAAGAAGCTTCGAATCTGTTGACCCTTTCCCATTTGTTTTTAGTTGAGTGTATGCCATTCTACAATTCTCGAAATCAAAAATTCCCAATAAAGCTACAGAAAATCACTTAGCAAGTTCTCAACCTAATGAAATTAGAGCCAAACTCAAGCTCGATGCTGAGAAACGGGGAGTCTAAATGGAAGTTCTAGATAGAAAATCCATTTCGAGTTTTATATCATGTGACGACTTTCAGGCTCTGGGGTGCTATGAACTTTGTTGGAATAATGAAAAATCCCGAACAAATAAGCGTCTGAAAATTAAATAAGTAAATTCAAAATTGGATAGCAAGCTTTGTTTCCTGTGCTAGTCATGACGTTTTGACTGTACATTAGCCTGAACATCAAATACGGCGGTTCGAATTCTAGAGTTTGGCTGTAGTATGCTGAAATATGATGCATCTTTGACTTTCTATTCGACCGTAGCTCTCATCAAATACTATTTAGGTCTCTCGACTATCCATTAAATTCCATTCCTTTAGAATACATATCTCGATATCAAATTAGAGAAAGTCCGCAGATCTCAAGAATTTCCAAATCGCATTCTCAACTTACGAACCACTACCAAGAAAATCCTTGTACTTCCCAACGTCTCACCAACGCATAATTTCCTTGCTGCGCATTAATTCATATAAAATGGCCGCCAATGGACCGGGTATAAATCTGGGACCTAATCAAAATCCCGGTTTCATACCTTGGCCTCAACCTGGCAACACAATGTCGCAGCTTGACGCAATTATTGCAGACACGGATGACGACGTCCTCGCTGGAATGGGAGCAAGACTAGAGGCCTACATTTTAACAGCTGGGAATCGTTCTCTTTCTCGTGAAAATGTACTCAGAATATCTAGGATCCTGGCTACAACATATCAAGCACCTGGTAAGCCGAAAACTGCTAAGAGCGCCCTGGTACCCCTTAGGGGAGGCTATGACATGTAAGTTCCTCGAATTGATAGGAGATTTGATCGATTGCTAATCCCGGGCGTAGTGATGATCAGAAAAACTTTAACAAGATCGTCTCTGTTAATGTAGGAACTGGGAGACAGCGAGTCCAATTCAAAGCACTGGCAGGAGTATTGGCAACGCAAGCCGAATATTTCAAACCTCTTTGTTCTGATCTATGGAGATGTGGTCGTGAAGGTGTCATCTCACTCGAAGATTTTCGACCTGAAAGTTTCGAAATATTCCTTGCATGGCTCTACACTAAAGATATTAGAAATGCCAAAGGTCTGATCAAGAATATTAAGGGTAATAACACTCATTTTCGAACACAAGCATATAAGTATGAATGGTTCCAGTTACTTCATTGCTATTTCCTCGCCGATTATATTGGAGCACCGAAGTTCGCCAATTATTTGATGAATGCATTAACCTTATGCTATAGAGGTTGGGTGCGTGATGGATTTGTCAAGTCGGCGAAAAACCCACTTTTCAACAAGACAGAGGAGACTCTAAAGCTAGTGGATAGCAACACAGTCAAATCATCCACACTACGAGCTTTAATGAAGGATATACTCTTCCCCTCTATTGAAGAGGGACAGTTTCCCATTACCGTCAACCCACCTCCGGGAGCACCTCCTCCTCTTCGTAGAACCAGACGCGGACTTCATAATCTCTTATTACCGGATCCGCCACTGCCACCTCAGGTCCAAAACACTCAATTTCCAAATAATGGAACGGCTCCGAATCCAAATTTTAATCTTGGCCATCCACTGTTTCCTACGAACGTTCCGCCGACTAACCTGAACTTAAATCCCGCACCACCAACCAACAATCTTACACAAAACGCTCCCCCTTTACTACCCACTGGAACTGGAGTACTCCCGAACTTTAACCTGCATCTACCGCCAACTCATCCTCACAACAATTCAATGTGGACAGCCAATCCTCAAAGAGGTCCATTTCGCGCTGGCATTCACCACCTTCCCATCTTTCACCACGCAAATCATCCACATCCTATTCCCCACAACCCCTTCGGCAATCCTAATGCCTTCAACATCCGAAACCGTGATCCTTTATTCCCGCCAACTATCGTCCCATCTCGACCCAATTTACGCTCTCGCTTTCTCAAAGCAATGACATTTGGGAAAATTGAAGAGAAAGTCGATCCGGAAATCGCGGCTTTTGAGTTCGAGAAATGGAAACAGACATCGATGGTTTGGGAAAATGAGAGATGTAAGTATCATATCCATGCTAAGGGAAAGGATTGTCGAGATGAAGAGTAGAGACCTTGGTTTCGCAAGAAAGTTTTGATGAAGGAATGTTGTTGCTGGGATATAGATTTAAGAATGATCTGCTGAGCTTGATCTACTATTGTTGGGGATGTGGGTACAGACATAGATACATTAAGAAGCATGGGGAGTGGCTTGATCTGGCAACTATCACATCATCTATGCTTGATGAAACTATAAAACCAATATTCCATTGAGCAAGCCATGATATATGCTACAAAGCAAGTGAGAATACTTGAAGATAATGCAATAAAGCAAATAATGGTACAAATCCTCATACAATTTCGGATTCACTATAAAAGTTTTCTATTCTATCATGAGTCATTCATAAACGAACACTACAATTTGTTCCCAGACAATGAATAAGTAGCCTGAATGTGATTAGTAAAATCTAACACCTTTCTCATCCTACTTTCTTGTCTAATATCTTTGATCACTACTTGTAACATATTCCTAGGGAAAAAAAAATACTTTCAAATCTAGCTTTAGTTCTCTATTCTCCACGTTCTCTAATGCATTTTTCTTTGAATGACACTTCATGTGAATACTTCAAAGTGAAAATATTCATTGAAATACTTACAGCCCGGGGCTTCTTTCACGACCCAAATGATCCCCTTCACCTAATCTATAAGGGATAATAAAATATCATCACACCCAAGAATAAGCACTTGAAGTTTTGGCTAATCAAATTTGTACTCTTGATTTAACCTCGCTTATGTAATTCATGCTTGTAAATGCAGTTTCTCAAAACAAACTTCCGTCACTTTTACCCAAAAATTCATGGTTCTCGCCCAGTGGCTTCCAGATTCCTTATACAATGAAGTCATTATAATGGAATACCCCAGATGCGGTAGAGGTTGTTTAAATAAATCCATCTATGTATAAGAAGGTCATCACACTTACTACGAATTATTTAGCGGCCCTTATCTCGACGGGTATTTATCATCAGTGTGTTAGAGTTTGCCAGATAAAAATAAATCTCACATACTTCAATTCCTCTATTTTCCATAAAATTGATTAGAATGAATAAAGCTCTTTCAATTGAAAGTATGAGAAGAAGAGAATTTCGGCTTCGTTTTCTTTTGATCGGTTATTAGTAGTTTCAGGGCAAGAGTGGGACGCAGCGTGACGCTTCTATAGCATTTTAAATCGTTTCAACTCTTAAAAATAGTCCTGTTGAAAACATGTGGACTCACAATGAATATTACATTGAAAGCCCTTGGACAAATGTCTTGGAATAGAAAGAATATTTAAAGTATTTAGTAACTTCTCATTGAGTAATGAAGACCGTACGGACTGTAGCTATGGCACCAATCCTCAAAATCCATCCATCCCCCTCATAACCGCAACCATCACATCAACACCCAAGAACCCTCCCAGCCTCATCAACCCATCGAATATCCCACCGCCGATGAGATCGTCACATCTACTCCTCCCTCTGCATTCTTCCTCTCCCTCGCACTCTGCACTTGACAGTTCATCATCTCATCATCATCCTTATGTTCATGGTACACACAACCCATATACATTTCTCTCCATCCTCGATCCCTCGCCTCTTTTCCCAGCTTCGCATACGCACCCAGTAAATCAATCATAAATTCCATCGGGACCGCGAGTTCCCCCTGCGTGCCGGGCTCCGCACCTGCGATCAGAGTACTGAAGCTAGAAGGCTGAGCGTAGTATTTGGGATAGCGGGCAGAATAGTTGATGATCATCTGAACGAGCATTTTCCGCAAGGGCGAATTAGGATTTGTAGAAGCATACAGAAAAGAGATTTGAGCGGGCGAGCCGCCGAGAATATTTCTCGAATCCGGGGGAAGGAGTTTAGTTTTTCGATTGGGGGTATTGTTTTGTTCTACTGTGTGCGGGGTGGTTGATGTTTGTGTTTGGTTGAATATATTGTCGCTTCCTTCAGTTGTGAGTTGGGATAATCGATCAATTAATGTGTTGTATTCTGCGGTTCCTGGAGTCGCGAGAATATTCTCGTCTTTTTCGTCTTCTAGTTGTCTTCGATGGGTTTGCCATCCGCATTCTTCTCTCAGAGCGCATATCATCGTGTCGATAATCTTATTAGCGAATTTAGGCGCGATTAGAAATTGAGAAAGCTTGTAGCACTCAATCAGCTGATCCCAAAGCCTATTGTATTGTTTAATGCGCTCGAAAACGTCAACACTACTGATGCCAACAAATTTTGCCGAAGATTTTAACTCATTAGTTGTGTTCCATGATACGAAGATAGAGAAAGCGTCGGTTTGAGCGGGTGTGGTACAGGGAAAGGGGATATTATTTGCACGTTGGTGTTCTTGACGAAGAGCACGGATGTAAGAAGGTGTGGTATCTGGCACTGTCGGTGTGTCGGGCATGAATATGCTGCGGAAAAAAAGAGAGTTCAAACAGAAGACTGCGAGGGGCCAGGTTACACGGATAGGATTGGAGGTAGGTCCAATGGTAACGCTGGTTAGATCGTCATAATTGATGCTAGGATTTGTTAGTCTGCTTGGGTGGTGGACTAAAAGAAAACTTACTCTGAAGGTTCTATGGGAGTGGACCGGGTATTTTTGGCAATCCACGGTGTATTTGTGATTTTATAGAGACCTAATTCTGTTGTTTCTGGATGAATATAAGAAGCATAAGATTCTTCTAAGTCGGGCATTTTGATCAAGTCACCCAATCAAGTAGATGGTTCAATTTTTTTATGATGAACTTTCGTCGACGTTATCGTTGATCGGTGAGATATTGTGTATCAATATCTTAGAATTTTGATACTTTGATATTGTGGGAATTCGTTGTGAGTTTTATGAGCAAAGAAAACTCTAGGGGCCGCATGAATTCTTGGCTATTATATATTGTGCCTTTTAATATCGATACGGTCTCTGTTGAAGTAGAAGTAGAGATACGGCTAGTAATTTAGGTTCATGACACTGATAGCTATCTTGCTATTTGATAGATGTAAGTGTTACATTTCGTACTGTAACGGCATGCATGAATAAAGTTTGTACGGTCGAGTAAACAAGAACGATACAGATTCGTGAACTTCTCAGTTATGTCTCCTTCGAGCTTTCGTTTCCAATCTGTAAAAATCAATGATGGTTTATTCTCACACCCATCCAGATATCCTGCCCTTACCTCAAGATTCCGAGAATGATGTTGATCAATACAGCTTTTTCGACTGCACTTTGATATTTGAGTCCTTCCGACTTGACTGGATTCTTCTTGTCCAACCAATCTTCCTTGACTTCTTGAGATCTTTTACTTGTCTTTCTTCAAATATTTTTCGCACTCCTTTATTTGTTATTGCCTTTCATTACAAGATCCGAGGTCTTTTGAAATTCATTGTTTTCCCCCATCACTCTCATTTGAACTTGACAGTAATAGACCCTGTCTGCAATAGAGGATTTACAGATCAATTAGGTCTTATTCCAGCAGTCTTGGATTCTCTAAATTCACCGTACTTCAAAACTCGACTCAAGCTCTGAAGAAGTCTCTTCCAAGGAAATATGTAGCACACACGCAAGATTTCAAATTGACCCATTGGAATATAGAATCCTCATCTATGTAAAAATTGTTTCCCATTTACTCCTTTAAACATGGAAAACTACTAGCTTGTAAGCTCATCCAGCCAGAGATCACTCGGTCAAAAATCATGTATTTTCAGTTCTCCGATTCACCTATTCGTCTGTCAAATATGTCGTTTGAGCTCAAGTTAAAATACTCAACTATCTCCACGCAAACCAATCTTCTAAGTGATAATATAAATCCTCTATCCTCTCACAAATCAAGAACATTCAAGCCATCCAGAACTCTCCATCTCCTCCAAATCAGATCTAAACCTCCCGTACTAATTTCCAACCGTGATTCGTTTAAAATTGCTCTCATAGACAACAATTCGCATACGCCCACCCCGCACTATTCAATTCAATCTCACGCCACCATAAATATTCAATAGAGACATCCCATCAGTCAAGGCTACCCCTCCTCGTCCTTCTTGTAGTTTAGTTATGGTATTTCCCATTTGACAAAATTTACATCATCTTTTTTGTATCAAACGCGCACTATTTCAGCATCCGTCATATTTTCCGCACACGATTGACCTGCAACCTTTTAATTTGACTTATCCTACATACACCTCTCGCTTGCACACCCACTTGATCTTGACGAATAATTCCTCCAAAATTCAACAACCGCCATCGTATCGTCATTACCATCAACTACAACTACAAAATTAAAAATAAAACTCCGTCCACAATCTTCACGCTCATAACTGCACCCACCATCATCTTTCCCCCAAAACAATCAAAAAACAAAATGCGCCACAGACCCTCTCACCACAACCAAGCCCCCTCAGAAATCTTCATCAACTTCCAATCTCACAACCACGACCTCGACAATCTCGTCCTTCACTACCGCAATTCCATCGATAGCGCTTCGTTCCTCAGTATTCTCCACTCAACACTCGCAGAAGTAGCGCGGCGGATTGAAGAAATATTGCGTTTGAAAACTCTGCTTATGCGATGTCATTTTGATGGGAGATTGAGACTTCGTGGGTGAGTTGAAATCTTTTGGTGTTTGGGGATGGGCTTTTGGGATACAATGCGTTGGGATGGTATAAATACTGATGTGTTGGTGATGATAGCAAGTACAAAAGATTGATTAACAAGATGAGAGGTATCCAGACGGATTTGTTGGGGTGTTTGTATTGTTATGATGGGAATGGAAATTGAACACTGCAAGGGGGAAACAGGGCATGGATGGTTTATATTCTGGGGTTCTGGGATCCTGGGAAATGAATTATTGAATGCAGAGTGTGGATGGATAGATGCCATGTTATGAAAGATTGCGATGGTATCATTTTGTTAATAGCAAGGTGACGATGTGAAGAGGATGCAGTAGAGAAAATATTGGCTGGACCATTTATTGATATGAAAGAGAAACACTATTCAACAAAACATCTTTTATTTGTGATTATGTGAATTAGAGATCTTCATGTCTCTTGACTATCTCTTTGAAATAAGATTAAGTAAATATCTCAATATCCTAACATCTCAGTATTTTCTTGTCAGATCCCCTCCCCCCCCTTCCACATCTCAAATCCCAAATATCTCAAACCCCAATTCCATTGGTCGACAGCCGAACTCCTTTTCCCTTACACACCAAGCACGAAAACAACATTTCTTTCAACATTCCATACGAATGATGAGCCAGATATAAAGTTCAATTCAGCATCATTCTCCACACCACCTGTGTAATTCATCATACAAGATCTGAAATATTACAACCCATCAAATGATACTAGTAAACTTCTTCACCCCCTATCAATTCATTAACTAGTCAATCAATTGAACAACCACAAATTTATAGATCGAGCCCTCCTTCCTACCCACATATGATCTCTCACAATAGACCTCACCTTACCTCACCCAATTCCAACACTTCACAATAATATATTCATTAAACTAAACTCATACAAAAAAAATCCATTAGAGGATTCAAAATAAGAATCAAAATTTTCCTTAGGTCAAGCTCAATTACGTTTCTATAATATATAGTATCCATCTCTATCTCATCTCTATCTCATCTCCATCTAACCCCCTCAAAAATCCCATAACAATCTCTCCACTCTAAGAATATCCCCCCAGCAACGCCCAAAAAGAAAAAGATATAGTATATACGCACATATACCTTGAATACATATATCAAATCATATCATACATTCTCTCTCTCTCTCTCTCTCTCTCTCCCAATTCCAGATTATCTTATTATCTCGTTCTCTTCCCTTCCCTTCTCTCCTCTTTTACATATCACATACCACATATCACACATCACATATCTTACCAGTAAGACATATATTCATTCTACTAACTTGCTCACTCTCTGTAATTTTTATAGGAGATATTTTTCCTCTATATATACATATCATATCATATCATGTCATATCCCATTCCATTCCATTAACCTGTACCAACAAATCTACCCCATCTTCTTTCTAGCTTTAGATATACCTACCAACCTATCTAACTTCACACTATACCACACTCCACCTACTATCTTTTATACAACAAACAATCACCATTTTTATACTCACTTACACATAAATTTATAAACGCCATCAAATTTGACTCACCGAGGATGAAAAAGAAATGAATTACTTGAATAGAAGTTTCATTCAAAACTAGCCTGTTCTACCTTCTCATTCAATATCTATCTACTACCTTGAGGTGTATAAAAAAAGAAATGAAAAAGGTTTCTAGTCTCTACCTCTCTGTATGCTTCTCTACGTCTGCTCTCTATACTATTTCTGTATATCTTCCACTGAACCATCGTGTATGTATCCCATTCATCATCATTATCAACTCTCTAACCACAGCGGTCCATCTATCTCAACCCTCACTTGTGACAAAATCCTCATCTCAAGCTAACCATTCCGCCGCACTGTCCAAACATTTCCCAATAATATCAATCCATTTCTCTGCATTCTCGTAATCCTCTGCATCAATACTCTCTACCAAACCTGGGAAAACTGCACCTGCATAACCGGTCCACAATCCTGGTGCAAAAACAACATGTTTGAACCATGTTCTACCATCTAAACCTTCTTGGTATAAAAATTTCCTCTCGAGATACTTGTATTTCTCATTGACAGTTCGAATTTGATTGTAAAGTTTGATCTTGGATACAATTTTCCACCATGGAATATCTTGACCCACTTGTTTGGCAAGAACGGCGGCAGTGGAATCATGACGAATTGCTGCATCTTTTAATGCGGTAGCACGATTGTGAAGGCCTTTGAAAGAAAGTTTAAGGGCATTGATATCGCCCTTGGTTTCTATCTTGGAGGGACGGAAACGAGCTTCTTCATCTTGTTCTTCAGAAGAAGATCCAATCATGATCGAGTTCAATTTGGCTTCGGTTTTGCTGATATACCCTTGTAATGCATTTGCGTAATCAGTAGCATTGAAAGAAATCACTGGTGTTTCTACCATTTTGGCCGTGTAAAGAGCCCAGATCTTGGACATTGCTTCATGGTAATGAAACCCTGGATCTCCATAGGTATCCATCCAATGGAACGAGTCATAGTTGGAATGATAATGGAAGATGGCCTTTTCACCACCTTCGTGATTAACATCTGGCCCAAATCCAAGATCAATTGATGGAATACCAGCATAATCTTGGAAAGCTGTAAAGTCACTACCACTTCCCATGGTACTAATGACTCCATTCCAAAGGTCCCCGACGGTTTGTCCTGGAATTGTTTGATTGGGTGATTGAACTAAACTTAAGATTTCACCCAAAGCTTTGTTGTGAAGAGGACTTGCTGATGCCGAGAAAGTAGGTCCGCTCGTACCAACATCACAATTGATGTAGGCAACGTTGGCATTGTTGAGCCAAGGTAAATATTCTTCAACCCATTCGGTTGAACCAATTAAACCATATTCTTCACCATCCCAACTGGCAAATACAATGGTACGTAATGGTTTCCATCCTTTAGAAACAGCAACACCAAAACTTCGAACAACTTCATTGAGAGCTGCAGAACCACTATTTGGATCACCAGCGCCACCAACAATCCATGCGTCATGATGATTTCCGATGACGATAACTTCGTCTGACAATGTGCCATTGATAACACCAATTAAATTCCAGATAGGTGTCGTGACGTATTCAACATCGTTGACAAGATTGAGAACGAGATTATCTGGTGAGGGACCAATGTTGTATTCTACTCCTTTGTATGCCAAGCCAAGATTTCGATCCCACCATTTATTTAAATCTTTTGGTGCGGGTCCGATACCATTGAGAGATTTGAGGATAGGTAAAGCATCCACGTAAGAAATTGGAAGGGAAGGAATTGAAGGGATTTTGCCATCGACGGGTTGACGTGGAACTCCAGGTTTCGAAGGATATCCTATTGTGGTTCTATAAAATAATCAGTCTTTCGTTACACATTTGTCGGAAGATTATGACTTACGGATCTCCAGGTGCAACACTAAGGAATTGAGCACTTCCTCTTTGAACACTACTTGGATTTCTGGCTGGTCCATCTGGGTACGCAATAGCTCCATGTTCCTCAGTATTTGATCCATCATCACCAGGATCACTGAAGAGAACAGTTCCAACCATTCCTAATTCTTGTGCGCGTTTGATTTTGAGCCCACGGAAAATTCCACCATATCTTGCAATAGCGATTTTGCCTTCCAGACTAACATTGAGTCGTACCAAGTCTTCGAAATCTCCGTATGTGCCATAGTTGACGTAAACGTACGGTGCGGTGACATTTCCGTATGCAGAGTATCCATGGAACGTTGGGATTCTGGTGTCCAAACCAGTAGTCTCGTCTTCTTCCAAAACATCTTCTTCCAAGCTAGCTTCGAATTTGATCTTCAATTCTTCGACCTTGGAATCCTTACTCTTTGTCTTTTCGTACAAGGCAAGGCGATGACCACGAGGATAATTGAGATAAACGTCATATGCAACGACTTCCGATTCGATGCCAAATTCCTGCCATCTTTCTTGAGTCCAAGTAACTTGACTTTTATTTGTTCCAGCTACATGTGGGCCGGATGTATAATATTTGCTCCACTCTCTTGCTTTCTCTGCCTTTGGCGTATCGAGTAATATTTGTTGAAGTTCTTCGTATGTGATGGCCGACGATTCTCCATGGTGCTTGTCGTGATGCCAATGTTTGTGGTGTCGAGGAAAGAGGGACAGGGGGAGAAGGAAGATGACGACGGCGACAATCAAGCAGCACGTTGCAGCGATGGTAAAGAATCGACGAATGGTATTGTGTTGATATCTCTGTCGAGGGGGGCCCACGGTGACCGTGGCGATTAAGGGAGTGCGTTCATTACTCTCCATTTTCTTTTCATCTAGGATTCTACCCATGATGACGGTTAGTGAGAGTTGAGAGAGACAACTCGCGCAGATGTGATGGTATGAAGAGTGAAGAGAGAAACCATCAATCAAAACACGCCCCAGATGGATGAAGAGGTTGAACTGACGATAAAGTAAGGACCGATTGCGTTATCTGAATGATGATGTAGGAACGGAGTTGGTGGTTGGGTATGCACGGAACTGATGATGTGGAGAGGGGATACCAAGGGAGCTAGTACTTAGACAGTATTCCCTTCCCGTAGGCTAAAAAAGCTTCCCATGCTTCCTTCCCGATATGACAGAGGAGGAACTGATAAGACATTAAAAGCGGAGAAAGGTACATCCGAAGATCAACCTATCAGATGGGATGAGGGGGAGAGAGAGAGAAGCATGATATAACTGTGGGAATGCACGTGAGTGAGTGGCTTGTGGAGTGAAGAGAGGAGAGTGATGATTAATACGTGTGATGATTGTTGGAAGTGAAGCTGTCTATGAATCTCCCACAACACCAACGCAATAACACAACAAAGAAACGATAAAGAAATGCCGCTCTTCGTGTTTCACGCGAAAATACGGTCAAGGGAAAGCATGTACAGTGCACACGATCTGCAGACGTCTGATTCACGTGATGCATGCGATTGAGGCTGACCAACCAATCATGTGGTAGACATGCTGTGTACTGCATTGTCTGGTCTGGTGGTCGCAACCACAGGTGGGACAAACAAACCGCCATCAATCAGCCTTCATTGAGCCACAAAGACAGGGCAACATAGGCACGTGATTAAAGTGAAGATACAGTTAGGGAAAGCATATACAGTGTACGATGGATAAAAGCTGATCCAAGTGAGGGATGTTATATAGCAGATATACTATAGACAACGTATGGATAATCATATATAGAACATCAGCCAAAGAGAAAGAAAGCATAGGCACGTGATTGAAGTGAAAATACAGTAAAGATAAAGTATGTACAGTGAACGAGGGATAGAGCTGATTCAAGTGATGGATACTATATGGTATCAGTAAGGCTGATTGACTAATCATATGGTAGATATGCTGTGTACAATGTCTGGATGTATTATCTGATCTGGTGGCCCTAATCATCTTCATTGAGCCAAAAAGAAAGAAAGTATAGACACGTGATTGAAGCGATAATCGGCGTGCACGTAAATACCCTAGCCCTTCTTCTTCTCCAATCAAATCAACCAATTCTTCATCACTTCTCCCATGGACCAATGAATGTCCATACATGGTCTCCATGTTAATCTATCTGTCCGCATTTGGACATTTTAGCATGGTAAATCGTGTAAAACCCGTATTAAATCCATAAAATCACGGGATTTAGCCCGCACACTAAGCGGAAATCGGCAAGGCGGCATTACGAGGACCTGCAGCATTGATATATCATTTGCCCCACCACTTCTACCTGATTTGACTCTTCCTCAATGCATGACTGACTGACTTCTCTGACAAATCATCACTTCCTTCGTATATCTCTTCAGCTTCCTCTCTCTGCTCTCTTCTTACATCTTCACCATCATTTTCATCATCGCCATGTATTGAATCTGTTGTTCCCTCACCCGTCTACTCTACCACACACAGCATTCATCCATCCCACGACATTGTGCTTTTCCATGCTTGCTGCGGGAAAAAGACGGCAATCCTAAGGCTTTCCGCCATCAACATGGTCGCGAGAAAGAATCCAGGTCCGGCAAAATTGCCTGTGGCCCAACTTACAATTCTTGGTAAGTTTCCAGTTTGTCTTGTTGCGTTTACATATGTCCAGCAGATGCAGATCTTCAAATCGTTGAAAGTTTCTTCGTGGTAGTAATGAAAGTCATGGCTGGTCCTGGATTATCTCGGGAGGCCGGTTAATGCAATTGCAAAATACCCCGCCATACAATGTAACATTGTCACCCAAAAATTCCTCTCTTGACGAAGATCGTGCATATCCTTTACCTAGCTACATCCTCATTGAGAAAAATCAATTGAATATCTCTCTGTGTGGTCACGGCTTCTCCTCCTTGCGAATGTGATTGGAATAGATGTTGAGGATGTGATGGACATTTTATTCGACTGTGATTCTTCAGAACGAGCTCAGTCCGATGTATCATTCCGTCTATACAACGACCATCATAGTGTAGACCGTTCAATCGACAGTTCAATTGGCCATTTTCGATTCCAAAGTCCATTACGGGTCAAATCCTCATACTAATTTGATTAGCAATATGTAGATTTGCAGAACCAGTCGCCTTGACTTCAGTCTTTCCATACCTAGTGAGTTTTGAGAAATTCCACCAAAAAGTCATGTGACTAACTTCACGATCAGCCTGAAATGATTGAAAGTTTTGGGGTTGAACAAAAAGACGTAGCAAAATGGGCAGGTATAGCATCTGCTGTTTTCTCATTATCTCAATGCATGACAGCTATCATGTGGGGGAGAGCTTCCGATGTATTTGGCCGTAAACCTACAATCTTGTTCGGATTGACATGTACCATGATATTAAATATCGTATGGGGCATGTCAGTAACTTTACCTATGGCTATCATTGCTAGAGCACTGCAAGGAGCTTTTAATGGAAATGGTTTGTTCTCCGCTTGGATTGAAATTCGTATAAACTAATAACAAATAGTTGGCATTATTCGAACAATGGTAGCAGAAATGGTTCCTGAAAAGGAGTTGCAACCGAGAGCATTTTCTATCATGCCATTAGTATGGAGTCTTGGTTCAATCTTTGGTCCATCTTTCGGAGGGTTCTTTGCTAGACCAGCACAAAACTTTCCAGGAATTTTCGGAAATAATAGATTTTTCCTCAATTTCCCTTTTGCCTTACCGAATATCATCGCCAGTTTCCTTTTTATGATTGGAATCACAACTGGGTTTCTGTTCCTCAGGGTATGTTTGACTGATCAATCTTTCCCATTCTCACTAACAAATGTTAGGAAACGTTAGAATCTAAACGTGAGAAGAAAGACTTGGGAGTAGAAGTGGGGAAGAAATTAGTTGCCTCTTCTAAGGTTCTCTGTTGTAAACCTCGACCGAGGCACCACACCCCTGGGCATCCAGCCTATGATGAATCATCAGCATCACTTCTTAGACCTACATCTTCTGGGTCGGATACCGCTCAATCTTTTGGTGACAACTTTGAATCTCCCAAATCAAAAGCCCCAGTTACCCGCCCAAGCCTTCGAGAAGTATTCACACGTCAATCGGTCATTAATCTTATTGCCTATACATTTCTTGCCCTCCATTCTGTCTCTTATGATCAGATTCTTTCAGTTTTCATGCATCATCCACGTCAAATCCACGATCCATCAAATACACAACTCCCATTCAAATTCTCCGGTGGTTTCGGTCTTCATTCGGGAAGAATTGGTACAATTTTTACCTTCTACGGTGTCGTGGGTGGCTTCATTCAATTCGTTATCTTCCCACCTGCCGCTCGTAAATTCGGTGTATTGAATTGTTTCAAAGTTTGCGCTGTAACTTTCCCACTTATCTGTTTCGTTACTCCATATACAGCACTCATCGAATCATCGACTTGGCAACAAATCATTATTTTCGCAATTTTGATTGTTAAATCTTTTGCTGTCATTTTCGCTTTTCCTTGTTGTGTTATTCTTCTCACCAATTCGGCCGTGAGTCTCCGCATCTTAGGTACATTAAACGGCTTCGCAGTATCTATTTCGGCAGTTGGAAGAGCGATTGGACCGGCCATGTCGGGATCTGCTTTTACTTGGGGGTTGAAAGAAGGTTACATCATTACTCCTTACTTCTTGCTCGGAACCATCGCAGCAATTGGCGCAATTCCCATTTGGTATCTAGAAGAAATGGAAGGATTCAGCAAAAGTGGTACTAGCGACGACGAAGGCGAGGAAGAATCACTCCTCTCACCCGATGACGAGGAAACGGGTCTTTTAGCAGGGGATGAAAGGACCAGAAGAGATCCTAATGAAGAAGCATTAGATATCGTCGAAGGTGCACCACTCTCTAAAGCTATAAGTAAACGGAGAGAATCGAGCGTGAGTAAAATTGATAGAATGGAAGAAAACATGAGTAGTCCGATTGGAATGATAGGAGGAAGTGTAGGACCTGGAGGAGGAAGAAGATTGAGTAATGGATTGGCAGTGAGTAATTTAGGACAGGGAACGGGGGGAACGAGTTTTACTTGAGGAAGGTTGATTCCGAAAAAGAAGGATTGGGGGTGGGGGTGGGGGTGGTGGTACTCATAATGTAGAACTCTTCGTACATGGGGGAATTTTGTGCGAGTGCGGGATTTGGATGTAAAAATGAATTGCGGAAAGGAAGGTGGATATGATATACGATATTCATGAGAAATGAACTGAGAGAGTAAATTTTGATATTTTATGATATTATATGATAATGAGTAGATGGAAAGGCGTGTAGTATAGTATAATAGATGAAGTAAAAGTATAGATATTTATCTATTTCATCTATAAATGAAAATTCCCTTTATATTTCTATTTCTATTTCATAGTAATGAGTAGATTTTCGTTAAAAAATCGAATATATTAAACTTTTTTTAGAAAAAAAAATTATACATACTCGTTGCAAGTCACGTGCACGTACACTAATACGGCGACAATATTATGTGTTATGTACCAGTAGTATATTATACACTAGTATATTCTACTACTACTATATAAAATTTATTCTTAAGTAGTTGTAAAGCTTATAGATAATACTACATTATATATATCATTAGAATGAGTATGTGTATTTGTGTGGAATTTGAATTTGAATTTAACTCTTTTTGAATCTTTTCTTTTCTATATAATATTAAATGATGAGGAGGGAGGGAAATGACAGGGGGTGAGGGATATTTTGTAGAGGGATGTTTTGGTGATGAATAATTATATAAACGCAGTGAATGACTTCAATTCAATGACTGTTGCATCAAAGCCCTGAGCGAATGCGAAAGAGACTAGTTCTTTCTAGTAGATCTTATATCTGGTCTACTACCCCCTGTATATAATTAGCTTTTTATATAGAATACAATTAGATATATGGGATCTACACAATCGTAAGTACAGTACTGCGTCTTTCGCATCCTACTCATGCAAACGAGAATATATTGATTCTATGAGAATGCGTGAGGTGGAAGATTGGGGTTTCTTTTTTAAGAGGGGGTCATTGAAGATACTGGCTGGAAAGTACTTTTCTTGGGGTTTTTACTATTATTATTGTTGTGTTGTTGTTGTTATTTGATAATTTGTGAGAGGGAGATATATATAGGAGTTTGAAATAGGAAATTTTAATATTGAGAGTGATGATGATGATGAAGTAGGATATCAATTTAATCATTTTATATTATGAATCGTTGTGAAAAAATGATTCCGAAATTTTATGAATTTCATATATTTCCATAAGTTTCAGAGAACTATGCATATCGAACTGTGCAATGATATAGAATTATAGGACTGCTTGATTTTACAGAGTATTTTAATTAGCTCTACAGAATCCTTGATTCGCTCGAAAAGACTTGATTAGAAGATCTGGATTGGAAATTCGATTGAGTTAGCGAGGTAGAAAATGATAGAGAATAATATTTCGTTGTTAAAAAAATCTAACAAGTACTCACTCAACTCATCTATCGTCCATAATAAAACATCTAACCAACCCCAACAATAACAAAAGCTCACCGAAAATATCCCAAATAAAGCAGATACGAATCTCTAGATCCGAGAAATCTATTTCACGATCAATGCAATGTACAAAATTATAAATTATATTCAATTTCGCGCGTTGGAAATTATCCCTACGATAGCAAACTACTATCTCTATCTCCCTCCCAATCATCTCTTACCACATATATATCCGTTTGTATACAAACAAAGACAATTTCCTCGCGTGAAGATGGGCGAAGAATCTTATACATATAGACGGCAATTCATCGAACTCGCTTGCAAACTTCGAACAAAACTATCTTTCGAGAATATTAATGCGTGATCTATATACATCGCGGATCATATGAAATGAAATCCAACTCCCAGAATACCACGTCTGGATGGACTACCAGGCAATACTTCGGGGTTCTCGAATCGGAAAATGGTAGATATCTTAAAAGCTAAGAAATATGCGCGGTTGTATTGTTAACTTGCTTTTTGAAAAAAGAAAAGAAAAGAAAAGAAAAGAAAAGATGTGTGTATTAATTGCAATTTTTTGTGCGAAGATTCCGATTCTCGAAAGATTTTATGCACTTCGATTTCTAGGAACATGTCAATCCCAGCATATTATAGAGGAATGCCTCGTGATCGTCGTTTGGATGATTTTATTGAACGTTTCTTTGAGAATGATATGGTTCGGAATGTTGATTCTTGGTTTAAGGCGGAAAATTAGGCGTGATGAGTGCAGATATTTTTTATTGTGCAATTTCTGATGATGAGGATTTGTTGGTAAGTTGTGTTTTATATCAAATATATCATGTGTTGTTCTTTAGTTTCAGAATTACCAAATACAGTTTTGATTCGAGAAATTGTGTCTCGAATATAGATAGATGTCTTGACTCTTGCTTTTTGATGATGAAATTGTTGCACTTGCTAACTTTAATTGTTAGTGGGGCATAATTCAAATCGACTAGTAGGCGACGATAATAGCTTTATGTGAAAGCCCATTGGGAGGAAACTTCATCATGTACTATTAACTTGAGGACACACTAGTGATAGATACATTTGATAGAAATTGAGTGAATGAAACAGGAGAGCAGTAAGATACGAATAGCTAAAATACATTTAATCTGAACAGATTTGAAAAGATTTGAAAAGATTTGAAAAGATGCATTTGTGTCTTTGAAATTGACTTTGCATTTCATATCCTTATCTTCTATAGGAATGATCATTAGAATTCGCTTAGCTAAAAAAAAAACTCCAAGTGTCTAATATGCAACTTATTCATAGCCCATTTCAACCCATTTCGGCCTCGACAATTTGTTTCACCCCTGCGACTAATGATATTCGCTTCGACTCACGGGCCCCTAATTGGAGTAGCAACAACCGGAATTGACTTTTCCACTTGAAGAAGTGGCTCTTTCCCTTTCGTAACTTAAGCTAACCGAGATGTTTGAATTCAGAAATAGGAAAACCGACTTGAATAATTTGGTTAATATATTTGATGTAGAGAAATGACCAGAGAACTTTTACTAGAAAACTCTATCCTTTTGCTTGAAAGTACAGTACACTAGAGGCATCGGCTTCTTCATGCTTTACTCGACTCATCAGGTAGGTAATTATACATCGTTCCGCAATTCTTCAAGTTTTCTCAATAGGTAATGGCGTCATCTCGCTGAAGATAATTTTAAGTACATATTGAAGACCTTGAGAACTGACGTATTTCTTGTAAAAATTCAAGATGTTGTAGAAACTTAGTAGGAGCTGATCGCATAAGGGATGCTTACAGAGCAGACTACCTGCGAGTTTCCCGAGGGTACAAAAAACTCTTACGCAGCTTGTGTTTCAGAATAAAGCTTAGTTCAAAAGAACAGCAGATTAGGAACATTAACTCCTCAAGATTATAGCTATATCATTTTTAGAAGCAATGTTATCATTCTTGACTACCAGAATGTTATTCAATTCCTGAGAGAATGCCATGTCTTCGACTTATCTGTCTTCCCATGGGCCCCCTCGCTTGAGGCATTTTGAGCGGTGAGAAGATGTAGGTGTTGAGTTGTAGCACTCAGAACATGAAGACTCACGGTCATCGAGTATTCCACTACTTGTCTATTGGCGAGTCTCCGAATCCGAATTGTACCTCAATGAAACCCCAAAGACTAATTTTGATGGGCTTCTGTGTTTCGGATGCTAAGAAACACGTCCTGCCGAATTTCGGCCCAACCGTGAAACCTCGGGATTGCTCGACGATAGCTGAGTCTAAGTTGTAGTTCCAAGCGCCGTGGAATCTTGGAGATTTCCCAAGAGTTTAAGGATATTCGAGCTGTCAATTGTGAGTCTATAAATCATGCGAGGTATTTTTTTTTTAGAATGATCGAGATAATTTCCGGTCCTTGATATAGTCCTGATGCCGCTTTTGAGTTGTATCTCTGTTGTCGATGATTTTGATTTCGGATTTTTAAGATCTCAAAAGAGAAACGGATACCCGGGTATTTTAACAGAAGTCGAGATTCCATTTGTAGAAACTTGAAAGCCTGACCATTATAAATGTGGCAAACCACATTCGGCGTGAAATTCTAGAATCAGATTGATTATACATGACCGGACTCAGACAAGCTGAGTGCCCATGAGATGCTTTGAAGTCAATTATTGATCATCAAATTCGTCTTTAAAAAGAGTTGATCTTAAGAAAATGCCAATGCTGAGCTTGCGGGATCAATGCAATCCGTGGCTATCTATAGTAATTTTTTTCTGACGTTTGACTAATAGTCAAACGGGTGTGGAGACGCAAACGTAATTTAATGATTTCCAAAAAATCAATGACGTGGTAGGAATCTAGTGGGAATAAATTTTTTGGTTCCTCAACCGCTTACACGCCAGTGGCCCTAGATCACTGATAGGGGGAACTGACTAAATGCTTAGTAATGCGCTTAATTATCGCGCAACACGGAAAACGTCAATTTGGAAATTTCTTAGGAGATAACAATATATTCCAAAGATGACTATTATTTACATGCTCAAAGAGAGTAATCGTAGGCCTACAAGCCCCCCTCTTAGCTGCCTACTTTCTCCTTACCTCTGGAAGTTTTAAGTTGGCAGCTAAGAGGGGGGCTTGTAGGCCTACGATTAGTCTTCCATTCCCCCAAAATCTTTATATCTTGTGATTATTTATACAACATGAAGTTCCACAAAAGCTGTCTTCGAGATGTCGGCTGATAAGATCCAGGCAACAATTCAACCCAATAACCTAACTTTTAGGAGATCTTTATTATTCAAATATCTTTACTTTTGAAGTATTAAGTATTAAGCTTAGTATTAAAGAAAATAATCCTGTCTCTCGTAAAACATGTTAGCGTCTTTTTCTCTTTGAGTATTCCCATCATAAGTAGCAGATACATCGAAGTTGACATACTTATCTGTTTATAGAGGAAAACAAAAATCCTATAATCATTTAACATCTGCTTGACGATCTATCCATAACGATTTTTCACCACAAAACAACGTCGCCTCTTACACTCGCTGAGTTCAAGAAAGTTGTTCTCGTAGTCAAGAAAGGTCTTACCAAAGCCACCCCTCAGTGCCCATGGCTCTATCACATCGCGATGCCAATTCATATATTTTCCTTCAGGAGATTCCCATATACAAAATCCCGAGAGGCTATCTTTCGACCGACCAAGAACGACACCTCGAACCCCAACTTTCTGGCTGATACTCTCAATCACAGCCAAGACGAAGGCATCTTGCTTTGCTCGGTAACTCTCATGATAATTATCTCGGTAATATTTGTCATATTTAGAAGTTGCATTAAGACCATAATTCTGGGGATTTGGTAATTGAATGATGACTCTTTTGACTCTTCGACAAGGGACGAGAGTGAGGAAGTTCTTGAGAAAGGTCCAATCGCCTTGATCATTTTGGCAGAGGATAATGCGGGAACGCCATTCTGCTGACAAGCTTGTCTCTTGGTCAAATTCCACATCTCGGATACGGCCGGCATTGTGTAGTTGCCGGACTAAATCGTACAGAACAGTGCTTGGAGTCGAAGCCCAAAAGTCACCATGACGTTCAATATCTTCCGAAATACGCCCACTATCCACACATTAGCTTTTTTCTCATTCCAGGGGAGGGGATGCATCGACTTACTGCAGAGTAAGCTTTAAGTCAGATTCGGCCAATTCTGAATTATTCGAATTCGATTGAGGTGAGAAATTTCGAAGAGCTTTATCAACTGTCATGAGTCCTATCATATCATGAACATTGTGGCGTATTTCGGATGTACGTGTCTTCAGTTCGACGCCAAGTTCATAACTGTTCAGTCTCTCAAATATACTCAACGCGTGAGCGTAAGCCGACCGTTGGCCTCGAAGTGCTTTCAATAGGCGTGGACCCTGATCAGCCGAGCAGAAAGTATTTCGACCACAAAAGACAAAAATCATCTGCCTAATTTCATCTGGCAGCCTTTCAAGAATGCTGTCTTTGGGCTTAAATTTGATTTCTAATTTTTCAAGATCCCCCCCCAAGATGGCACCTAAAAACGTTTCATCAAATTGTTTAGATTCATCGTCGAAATCTTCAAGGTCAATATCAAAGTCATCAAAGTATTCTTTCAAGTTGATGTGAATTTTTCTGGCTATTTTGATAGAACGTTGAGAATATTTGATTCTTGTTTGACAACTTTGAGGCTTGAAATTTTGTTCGAGGTTCTTGTTTGAATATTGAGGTTGCCGTTGGCAATTTGACGATGTGTCGGGGAAAGGAGGGTGTCTCATTGTAGAAAATATGTGAAGAGCGAAGTATTGGATTATAACTGAGGAGGACTGTGTTTGTATTTTACAGAAGATGAAAGGAAAAGGAAGAGGACACATCAATTTATATATTTGCGCGATGTAGTAATTGAACGGGCTTGAAACTATGTTAGTTTAGAGAGATCCTAAAAGTAGTGAGCTCCTATTTCGCGGGGTTGAAAATCAGCTTCGGATTTGTGAATTAAAATGCTAGTTTTTACAAACAGGTTTTTCGAGGGGCCGTCAAAAGTATCTTCTGAAAGAAATCTATGAAGTTCAATGACTGAAATATTGTGAAGGCACGTCGACTTGGGATATCAAGTGGAGTGAGCGCGTAGGAGTCGCTCATTTTTATATTAATCGAGGCGCAAGCCACTTCACAAAAGTGGCTTTGCTGTGGCTTACCTCAACCATGCATATTTATTGCCCCCTAAATCATGAAATATTCATCGAAATTGGCTGGTGACTTGACAATTGAGTATGACTATTGAAAAAAATACTGGAGTGATACTAGATTCAAAAATTTACCTTTCGTGCAAACCCATTTTAGTTATGCCGACTGCAGATAACTATTACAAAGCACAAAAATTTTATATGGTATGTTGTCATGATAAGAGATTTATTAAACTTCGACACGACATGTGATTTCGGTTGACTACCAAATCAGATCTGCATGATCATGAGCTAAACACTAGTAGAAGACTAGATCACGATCGATCTTAGAAGATTGATAAAAACAGGTAATGATAGATCATGTTCTAGTATTATCTCAACTTCGAAATCTCTGCTAAGAAACGGTGTCGTTTTTTCATGCAAGTTTCTAGTATTTTAAATTCTGCTTAGCACTAGACATTCTATCTAGGCTTCATGGAGATGAATAAATGAAGTCCTGAATATTGAGTTACACTATCTTTGCAAGTGACGATCAAGTGGAAATTGATTGAGTCTGTAGGAGCTAAAACATGTAGATTTATGCACTAGGGGCATTGTGTCAGATTGAATCCCTGTTGTAGTTCAGCCCCAAAGCCTTGGCAAATTGTAATTGATCAGCCTCTATGAAACATATAGCTCTTGCGCAACAGTCCCTCCATTATCAATCCGTCGAGAGATTATCCTGTATTACCCTGCATTACCCCAGATAGCCATCAATATGCCCTTAGTTCTCTCCAGAGATAGAGCTTGCAGTGTCCTCTCGCTTGGCCTTCAACTTCTTAGTCTTATTTCCACCACGATGATTCTTTCTCTTTGATTTTCCGGTAGCTTGATCATTACCCTCCTTGAATCTCTTTCCCAACTTTCCCATGACCCCGTCGCTCTTCCAGTTATCGATGGCCTCTTGAAATCTGTTATAAGTTTGACGAAGACATAATATGGAGAGCCAGATTATGATTGGTCCAACGAGGATAATATATTGCGGGGTGTGTTTCAAGCAGCATGAGAGAGATTTAAATATGATAGCCATATATGCGCTGCAGCCAACTAGATGGAAACCTGCCTCTTGAAGAGCGACAGTGGTGTGGGGATTGATTCCTGATGAGGACATGTTTTTATATGCTTGGATGTTTCGAAGGCAGTTCATGTTTCCGGTTGAGTTAATGATAAGATGAATTGTGGGTTGTGAGTTGTCTTGTTGAAAATGTAATGGAGTTTCTGATAGAGAGTTGCTTGGCAGTTGTATGATAAGAAGAGTTATGGGTTTTGAGTTGTCTCGTTGAGAAATCAATGAAGTTTATGAGATAGAAAATTGATGGGTGGGTGGAAGAATACCTATATACTTATTCGTCGTCAAAATGTGGTTGAGAGATACGGTCAAGACTCTTGGTGTGCACTAAGCGAGGTTTCAGCGGCCGTAATTTACGGTGATGCACGGGAGATTGAGATTTCAAATAATTAACTTGTGACAGTAGTGCTGTTACCACTCATATAATACTCCAAGAATGTCTTGCCTTCGAAAATTTACATCAAGTCAGCGAGAGTCCTAGAGAACTTGATTTGGGTGTTCGAGTTGTCGTGTACACGTACGACTCTGGTAATCGGCACCTGGCCAAAGCATTATTCTCATTATTATCTATCGCTTATTATATTGTTGGATCATGTATCAAATTAATCTATTTGTATTTCAAGAGCAGTTATGTATGTATCAATGGATATTGTTATGCTCATAATTCTTCATTAAATATTTATACCGATCAAATACATGTTGTGGTCTATCCATGGTACAAAACGCAGAAAATAGTCCCGAAATAACTTGCAATGGGTATCAATCCGGATTTCTTGTAATAGTAGTGGCTAGAGATTAATATGCCAAGATGTAGAAAGTGCTCATCGTTCACCGCCCAAAGACCTCCATTCCCGCTTTAAGATGGCATCGCGAGACGATAACACTTCCATATATCCAATTACCATTAATAAGAAACAGATAGTGCCTGTTATAATCTACACATCAAACAGAAATTTCATTCACACGTTGGGTTTTAAACGACACTATGCTGGCCTCACTAAAAGTAAATGACATAGAGTCAAGGGCTTGCAAGCGGCAGGGGTGAAGGTATGAGTGGTTTGAATCTGTCTTTTTGTGCTATCTCTTTGCTTCTGATTTTTAATTTCTTACGAAGACGATAACAAGCTATATTGTCTCAATCTTGTGTCTGTCTGAGAATAAATCAGATTAACAGGGAGCAGGGCCAAAATTTCGTCTGGTTGCGTGTCATTAAAATGCTCTTATTGTTGATGATTAAAGTTGTATGGCTGATATGAAATGGGTGGATGATATTCCCCCGCCTACTCATGTATTGAGAATCGAGTTTATGGTCCTTGGAATGAGTACTATACAATAGCCCAAAGTTTGAATTGGGTTGAGATGATGGTGACTAAACAAGGGGACACCGAACTTTTAGCAATACTTTTCCAGTACACCATTTCTCCATGCGCAAAAGGAATACATGTGGCTAATTATCACCCAGCATCTTTGGAGTGGCAGTAGCAAGGGTCTCTGAAAGACAAGTTATGCCTTGTCGATTCGTCAGTATAAAAACAACTACGTATCATTCGCTAGTGAAGCAAGTCCATCCTGACTATTGGCTGTCTGATGGTGTACTTGACTACGCGCGCAGCAATCCCCATCAATTTCCTGTTTCAAATTGAGAACGAAGGACTTATTAAAGTTCGGGTATTTCACCGCGATATATTCCTGGCTGATAGTTCGATTATCAAACACCAGTAATTCCTAGACTTATGATGTAGATAGTTGCTCGCTTCATAACATGTCAAAACCAAATTATTCTTGGTTACTGCAAAACATCTTAATAGAAGGCTCTTACCAAATGGAGAAATCACAGTAAATCTCTTAATTGACATACCCCATACCTTTTGAGTCTCTACATAAGGAGTCTAGCTCTCGCAATGAGGCATGCACCTGAACGATGCAGGACTCTTTCTCAACATATTACCATCTCAAACAGAAGACTCATTGGGTCAATATTTACTTTCGCGGAAAACTGAACAACCTCAACAGAAAGACGGGATCACGAGATCGCATGCTTATTTAATTTGTTCACATTCACTCGAAGATATCACAGTCTTGAAAATCTGAATATCGCTAATATCACGCACATTTGTAAATATTCTCTTGTTTAAGTATTCAAAGACTATGTCTTCTGAACAGGTGGGGAACAGTGTTGAACTTGTTTTGAATCTTCTCGAGATAGCTGTTGGGACCGTGGCAATGGGGTTAAACGAGAATTATCAGACACCGAACTTTTTTCTGTCTTCCTTATTCTCCTAGACTTCTCTTTTTTCTCCTGTCTAGATGATGAGACACCGTTCTCTCTTTCTGATCTACCCGGAGAAAGATGTGTAGGCTGTGTGGAAGTCGGAACCTCGTTGCCTCTATACTTCATGGCGGATCGTTGAATCGGAGCTGGGAGTTGATCAATTTGACTTAGAGGGTGTGGCGGTTGAGTAACTGATGTCAGGAACGAGCTAAGTGGAGTTAGAGGGCTATTATCTGTCGGATGTCGAGATGGAGCATTACTTTCGGTTATGTTTAAAAGAGGGAGCTTCACAGTGCTCCTATCTAAGCCATGTTGATATATTCCTAAGAAATTGTTAGAGCTATCTTTTCCTGCGATAAATTCCTAATCAATTGAACATCCAGCAAGTTTATAGTGACCTTGGATGTTTCTATTTCTAGAGTTTGACTCATGAGACTGATCTCCGCCATAACTCTGCCCTCGAGGCTGGGCATATCCATCAAGCTGTACATAGCCACGAGCAATGCTTCCGATAATGCAGTCGTTCAAGGACATGCTTGTTGGTTTTATATATACGTTTATGAAATTAAATGCTGGAGATTCGTCAGGGTTGATTGATGGATTGTTAAAATCAAAAGCAGGAAATCCTTGGGGTCCAAGACGGGTATATGTCAAAATTGTGCGAGTCACCCATTCAAATGAGGTGAGTGTTTTTTATTTCCCAGAACCGTAAATGACTGTCCATAGAATATCCACAGTCTAAATCTCGTCACCATATGAGTGGTGAACTGTGGGTGGATTCAACAGGGAAATCTTGATCTGGAATATTTATGGCTGTAATGTGTAGTAAATTCCCGTGCAAGTAAAGAATGAGAAGAATGATTCAATGGCCCAAATCATGAATCTGAACATAATTTGGTAAGTATGAATTCTAGTGACAGGTGACTGATAGAACCTAAAATAACCATTTAATCAAATTATATAAATTTGGAAGTGGTTCGAGAAAGAAATCTGTACGAGTGTCGATATTTTTTGGAAGTTCAAAATGGTGATTTCTCACACAGACCCCGGTAAAGATATCGTGAGTTTTCTTTTCTCTTCTCTCTTAACAATCAAATCCAATCCTTCAATATTTCGTTGTTATACCGAAGATCAAGATTATGGATCTCAACATAGATTTTGACTTGATCTAAAACCGTGGCTTAAGATGCTTGACTTTTGGTTATGGGTATGCAACGTGAATAATGGTGTGGTGTTCCATTGAGAAGATATGTATTCACTGTCCTGACAATGCAGTCATTTGTGATTGACTAGGCAATACTCATATATCGCATACCTCAATTCCTAATTCGCACTCTTACTCATTGGGAATGAATAAATAATAGCTAACGTCCTACCCCCCGCCCCGATTACTACTGAATTCCCAATTTGGCACCTTTCTCAACAACTTGATAGCTCACGCACTCATTCAGGCTCATTAAAAAATTCCAATGCATTTATTGACTATTCCCTACATTCAAAACAAGACCAAGCAAGCTGTCTCACAAAAATCAGGCCCGTCTTCTAGACTCGGTGGGAAGGGGAAAGTCTGATCCCTCCATCGACATCAACCTCAACTACAATCAACAACCCAAACAAGAACCAAACCTCTTAACCTTGAAGTAAATTCATCACAGGGCTAGTGATACACTCCATTGTTCATCAATTATCTTAACACTGCTTGCGCTCCGAAGAAGAAACTCCCCCAAAAGAAACGGCATAAAAATGTAAAGAATTAAAAAGGAAAGCAATTCTACTGTAGCTATGAAACCTTGACACACCTTTATATGGAGAACTACCTCAAGAATTCATAGCTGGAGAGAAAATTGGAAACTTCGTAGGCGCATAAAGGAACCACTGATCTGACTTCCTGTCGGCAGCTGGATTGTTTGGTGGATATGACGATAATTATGGTGAACCTTGAGTGCCTTGTTTGCGATTTGATGATCCTGAATAATGCTATATGGGAGCTTGAGATTTTTGTCTTCTAGAACTTCTCCTATTTGTATTTGTCGCTTTTTTGTGGCTCGACGATCGAGGATCTTCCGCAACCGCCCGAGGGCCAGGTCTTGTCTTCGAGATTTCTTTGGTGTTACGGGACATTTGTCGGTCACGGATCAATGGAGCTGCCTTATTGTTTGCTCCTTTAGATCTCTTTTTTTCAGCACCTCTATTGTCTAAGAGTTTACCATAAGCTGTGAGTGCAGCGTCTCTCCTACCAAAACATGCATTGCACATAATATCGGGTGCAGTAATGGCTTGGCCACATGCAGTTCCGCGCTCGGCTATTAGTTCTTCGCAATATTTGGAATCTGAACTGGACATTGTGCTTTGACGAAGATGTTAGCATTATTCGTTAAAGCATATACCAAAATTTCCTATCTTACCTGGGTTATATTGCAAGATGGGGATTTGACTTTCTTGATGTATTAAATGGAGGGGAGGGCAAGTGTTTTCTTCGATATTGTGAGAAGCGTTGATTGTTGAGAAAGATCTTTGAGCATTGTCGTTTTGAGATTCTAGAATATCGAAGAAAGTAAAAGAAGGGACTGCGTACTACTTGAGCATTGATATGGTATCGAGACTTGTACGCATTACTATATGTACATTCAAGCGATAAATAGCAGACTTAATTTGATGGTTCAACATGATCTGTGAGTAGCAAGAGTCTCATGACATTGTGAATTTTCACATATTATTCAGTCACGAAGACAGATAATTGATAGAATTTGTTAATATTTTGCAATTATAACTATGCAGAATCTGTAATGACTTATACTGGCTCAGCTTTATCGAATCATCATGCTGTTTTAGTGGCATTGAAAAGATCATACAAGGTATATTTCCTGAAGTGAAGGTCAAAAATGGCAAGTTGACACCTTTTTAAGCATTCTTTTGATTCACAAACTCAATTTGTGGAATTCTCTAGTACTTCTATCACTATTGAGCTTCTCTAATGACACTCAAAAATACTCCTTCAAATCGAAATGGTCAGTCATATCCCGGTGTACTATTGTTCTTTCAAATAAGTCTCATTAGCTATTTGCATTGCCAAATGCTACTGTCACATTAAACTACAAGCAGAGAATCCAACCTTCATATCCATGTTCATGAGATTATTCAAGGATCATATGACTTAATCTCAATTGAAAATCGATTTGCCTTTTTCACATATAAATCGCTCTCATGGTTCATAATTGTGTGAGGTCTTTTGAGTTCATTTGACAGAATATTCATTGATTAAGCACGATGTTGTTGGGACATTCGAATCTCATGAATGGCTGAGCTCAAAATTTAGGGTTTCCATATGTCATTTCAGTCATTGTAGATTTCTTTGGTTCGTTCAGTCAAACATTTATGCTTTTTGCACTCATTAGGAGTATCTTTCTTCAACTCATACTGCCTCAATGCTTTATGAATGTTCGTATTCCCAAAATTCTATTTGGCTATCGTATTCATACTTCAATACACCTACACTGACGCATTTGCCCTTAGACATGACTGAAAAGTGTCATTTCTTTGCAAGTCATTCATGAGTAAACCATATTGCCGCAATGATTACACTCATACTTCTAGTTTTAGCGCTCCTTATTGTGCTCAAATAGTCCCAGTTTCCCCCTCTGCTTCACTTTACTTTTTTTTTCCACACCAGTACTTCAAAATACCAACACCTTACACAGTTTATATAACACCACGGTAGAAGCAAGAATTTCTAAGAGAGCTCTTCACTCTTTATCATCGATTCGCTATTTCATCGTGGTACATTTTCGTCTACAAGCTTAGTGGTGCCAACAAATTACCCCTTCCAACATGTCTTCTAATGCAGGGCCTAGTTCGAAAACTCAAACACGTAGGCCATGCTCCACAAAATATAGCGATGGTAGACAATGTCCAGGGGATGGAGAACTCAATAATTCAAATGGAAGTATTTGCCGTTCTTGTTACAACAAAGTTCGTTACCGAGAAAAAGCTAGCACAGTAGCGTCTTCGTCCAAAATACAAGAGAATTTATGGCAGGGATCATCGCAAAGTGTCAGCCTGCGTTCTTCTAAAGATCAAGCGCATTCACATCGGAAAACTGAGACCGGAACTCAATCACACCATCTTGTAGCGCGAAGCGATAAGGGAAAAAGAGCTGCCTCAAAATCTCCTTCAAGTGGACGTCCGACACCCGAATATCACCCAGTTTCACCTAACTCAAGAGGACTTAGCACATCTGAAGACTTATGTCTCTCTACTAGTCTTCAATTTCCAGCTTATGAACAAGGAAATGATTTCGTAGAGTATGAACCATATCAACCTCCAAAGTCTCCGTATCGTCCACGCTCGCCAAATGCAATGGGAACTTACACACCTGCCTTTCAAAACTTGGGATATGCGCAACAGGGAAACCCGGATGGATCTGAATTATATCAACCTCCGCAACCTCAATATCACCCAAAATCGCCTAATTTGAGAGATTTTACAAGACCCGAGACCGAATCCGCTCCTCGTGCCGATGCGGCACCAGAGGATGAACAATCATTCACGCACACTCTTGATAGTCACCAAAGTCATTATAATACCCGAGATCACCATGGAGACAATCTTTATAGTGCTGATGGGGACTCAGGGGAAATTTATCAGAGATCATTTGGGGCCGATGCACCTCTAAGAAGAACTCCTGTAGAGAACACCAAAGTTTCAGCGGCTCAGCGAAGGCATAGAGCTTGGGAAAGTGGACCTTCAAACGAACAGCTTGCTTACATCAACCCGGATCATAGTACTGCCACTGCTGGTGGTGGAGGCTCATCAGGATTTAACCAAACACGAGACGTACCTGAAATTCAGTCACAGATGCATTTGCCGAGTATCTTGGATCCCAATATTCTTGCAACTTCCGATGCTGGAGGAGACTACAACCAAAGACTATCCACAGCCCTCCAGCCTTCAAGTTATAGTGCTGGACCGAGCTCTTCTTCTTTTCCAGAAGCATTGCCAGGGGAAGCAATAGATGAAGAGTGGCTGCGTGAGAAGCACATGTGGGATTCGAACGAGCACGAAATGCAACAATGGTATCTGCAGAGATATCCTGTGGACACCTTTGTAACTGGGGACCCCGCCGAGCTTCGTGCCCATCTTCTATTTGCCATGTCCCTTGGTGAGGGTCGGACATGCAATTATCGAGACAAAAATTCAAAACGATGTTCAAAAGTACCCGTACCAGTTAAAAGGTTCTTTTTCTGTACTGACCAAGACCACGACGACGTTCATAACCCCAATTGGTATAGAGGAGCGAGGATACGTACTTTCCGTCCATATAAATGTTATCAGGTAATAGTAGGGCCTAGTCCAGAAGCAAAGGGCAATAATTTGCGCATGTGTGAGCGCTTCACTACCGGGGAATACTGTCATGTTGAGAGTCATTGCGACGCGAACGTCAATGTACCTCAGCCAAGAGGTCCGCTACAAAGCAATTATGGCCATGCTGGTTGACAGCTCTTCCCAGATCCTGGATTTTCAATAATCGCGACCTTATTGATTACTTCCAGGATTAAACATCATGACGACAACGGTAGATCAAAGTTCCGAATCGATATTCTTCAGCGCTGTGTTCGTTCATTCCTCTCATATGGGGATTGGCTGTTTTCTCTGGGGTTAATAATTGGTAGCAGAATTCCTTTAGTTTCTTAATTCTTTATGCATTTCCTAATTGCAAAAGTGGGTGGACTTAATATGATGCAGAGATACTATTGTCTCCGGGAGTTTTCATTATTTCTTCACAAATCTTTACTTTCGATTCTCAAGTCCAGGTACTTCACAAACTCATAATTCTACATTTCTCTTGGAACCCACAAGTGTTTTATTGTCATCTCATTGGCTGGATATATATTTTGGAATTGCGGGATCATCTTTTAGATTCCTTCCCATCAGTTACTTGTAACTTTTGTGATTGAGTCCTCAAGGTACATATTTAGATTCCGTCGAGTTAAAAAAAAAATTACTATCACTATTAATACGCATTTGTATCATTTTTTGCGTGACTTTACCTCCATATGTCTTTCTTCGCTCTAATTCTCTCGCCTTCTAGTTCCCTATCAATATTACAGAATTATGCTCACTTACTCCAACATCTCATCCCACCCGTGCCACCCGTCCCATCTTCCAAAACTTCACACCCACCATACGACCTACATACAAATTCTCAATCTAAACCCGAACCCATCCGTCCCTCATTCCCCTCACACATTTCTGTACATCCTTTCCCTACCCCTCCCTCGCTTATTCAGGGGCCCATCAGCCAAGTCCTCGAATCTCCGCACGAGCATGTAAATATAATCACGTGATTCAACACAACCCCCTTCTCTCCCTCTCCAGCCACTCCATCTTTCCACCTCATCACTCTCCAACCAATCTCGCGAGCAATCCACATAGAGCCATAAGCTCGATATCAAAGCTGCAAGGAAACGCTAAACCTTCACCCAGCATCTAACCTCCCACTCTCCCCTAATTTCTATTCCTACACCTGCCACCAGTATGTATGGTAAAGTATTTTCTCTTGCACCTCTAACCTACCTCTCACCTCTAGCCTACCTCTCATCTCTATCTCACTACTATTATTGCATTATACCGCCATCATGATTCATACCCTTTCCACTTTCCACTTTCCACTTACCTCAAACTTCTTACCTCCAACTTTCCACTATACCTATCTACCAACCCAACTATACATACATACACCTACCTACTCCATTCACCCCCTCCATTTACCCTCTCCCTCTCTCCCTTCCCCCATACACTCTATCCACACTATCACATTCCCACTCCCCCCCCCCTCTTCTTCCCCTGCGAAAAAAAAGAAAAAAACCCAAAAACCAAAAACCAAAAAACCCCATTCGAAAAACATAAAATAATAATAGAATTCCCATATGTACTCACAATCGTGACCCGACTCCAAGTCTCTAATAATAATACAAACACATAGAGCATGCTTCTTTCTATTCCTTGTAATATCATTGGAATAGAAAAAGATGTTTGTTACTAGCATACTGCTTAGCATCATATATATCACATATATCGCATATATCGCATTTAAGTACCACACTAAACAAACATTACAATATACAAACGTTACACCACATAAACATCCACAAACCCAAAAGTTCCACTTCACCTCGTATTATCACACAACAGAAATCACAAAACACCACAGTACACCACATCACCAACTCTCAAAAAAAGAATTTCATAATCATATTCACATTGTTAATCTCTAAAGTCTCAACCACGATCTCCAACCCCATCCTCACCATCACCACTCATTTCTCCCTTAATCTTATCTCATCTCAATCCAACCAGTCCTCAACCCTAATCCCAATTACAAAACTCTGTAGCTGATCAATACAAAGAAAGTATTCATTTCAATCCCTCATATCTCAACACCAAACGCCCCAGCAATGCAAGGATGGAATCGCGCGCACCTCTTGCGTCTTTGGACTATGTACGATTTTGAGTAAACGAAGAAAGTCAACTAGACCTCTAAAGCCAAACCAAACCAACGCCACCCAGCCCCAATGCACTGCCAAATAGGAATCTGCACCATCACATTGACCTCAATATGATTCATTGAATCTTCATTCACTCATCTCCAGCCACCCTTCCCGGTGGCATGCATAACACTTTCTCTTCCTCTCACCTCCCTATTCATACTACCACCGGCAGCTCCATTAATTGCATTAACTCTCAAACTTCCACTGCCCTCACGGCCGTGCCCATGACCTCCAGACACCGATCTCCCCGAATCAGTTGCTCGTCTACTATGGCCATGTTTAATAATTACTGGTGCCGTTCTCGGACTCAACACACTGCTCAACCCATCTCCCTTGTCACTCTTTACCATCCGTCTCGCATGACTCGCCGTAAACATTTGATTCTCGCTATTTGGGCTTGTTGCAAGCTGAGCCGCTGTCGGACTTCTTGCTCTTCTGATTCTTTGATTACCCTCGGAATTCGTATGATTATGACCTGACCTCGAGAGACTACCATGTCTCTTAAGTGCCATACCAATCTTAACGCCGTCCGATTTTCCCACTTTATAATTCTCAGTTTCGTCGCTCGAATTATTTCCTGCCGTCTCGACAGATTCTTCTACGTCGCGAAGGGGGGATCGGTTCGGACTAGAACCGTTCTTGAGGATTCTCAACGGAGAATGTTCTGTATCCGAAGACGTTGGGGAGAGATTGGTAATTGTTGGAGGAGGCGGCGAAGCCGAGTGGGGCTTTTTGGACAGGAATCCTGCTTGGAATCGATTGTTCTTGGGCTTAATATCAAGGGAAGTTAGTGGAGCCGTGGGAACAGGTGATGAGCCCAGGGGGTCCGTGGAAGCCTCGCCTAGGTATGATGGTAAGGGTGGTAGGGTAATAGTCTCTTCGACCAAGGATACATCCGGAGTGGATTCAAACTTCTGAGGTGTTTTCTCGAACTCGGCCAAGGCTCCGGAATCGTCATCGTCTCGCCATCTGACACTTCGCTTGGAGGTCTTCTTCGGTGTGAAAGAAAGTCCTTTCTTACCTACTACTATCTTACGACGCCTCGGTGAGGATTTCATCGGAGATGGAATTTGTGGTGCCACCGTTAGGGAAGGCATTTTAATTGGTGATTGTGATTCTCCATCAAAGGAGAGATTGATCTGCTTGTTGCGCTTCGGTGTACCTCGTTTGGTAGGCGCGAATTTTTCCGTAATCTTCATAGACCCATCTGGCTTGACTACTGAAGCAACGGCTGTTGAACATGTTTCTAAGAGTTTTGAGATGGTTTTCTTGCCATGTTGCACAGCGTCTTCTTCGGTCATACTAATAACGTCATTAAGCGAAGACATGATCTCGAATTGGGCAGAGAGCAGCACTTGCATAACACCCGCATCGACACCCTTTTCTTGCTCTAAGACATATTGGAATGAATCTCGTGCAGCATTAGCTTTCAAGAGTTCTGTTTCTCTAGTCAAGCAAGCAATATCGTTGCCATCCTCGCGTCCGTCAATCTCAACAAGTTGGCGAACGCTGTTCTGTAAAGCAGAATCGATTGCCCGTTCCCAGTTCATTTTTTGTAATCGTTGATGATAATGTTGACGGCTATTTTCCAATTCGAGAAGAATGCCTTGAGCCGTCTTGCGCATAGATGCCAAATTAGGAGGCATTTCCTCATCATCCCTAGAATCACAAACGTTATCGAATGATGCAATCCAGGAGGATAGTACACTAATGCGACGTTCGATTTGTCGAAGCTTCTTCATCTGAGTGACCTTTTCTTGTCGGTCATTTACCGAGTTTTCAAAGGCCGCACGAATACGCACTACACCCTCACGTGTAATGGCATCTCTCTTTTCTGCTTGCTTCCTGAATTTCACAAACGCAATGGCCTCGGCATCTTTCTGCTGGGCCTTCAACTCATTGATCATAGCCATCTGCTCATCAATCTTGACCAAGAAATCCTTGACATGGCGATTGACATTGAAAACGTTTCTGGTGACCTTGGTTTGAATATTCTTGGCTCGGTTGGCGTATCTCAAGGTGTTCTGGGTTTCGTCGAAATGGGCACTGGAAGGACTGACACATACAATCATGACAGTCTTGCAGTTACCACCGAGAGAAAATTTCAATAATCTCGTCAACTTTGAATTTCGATATGGGACGTGATTCTTCTTTCGAGGGTCGCAAAGAGCATTGATACAGCTACCAAGAGCGAGGAGGGACTTGTTGATATTTGCACCTTCGATCAATCTTTCACCGCGATTCTTTGTCGCGCTCGCACGTTCACTACCTGCTAAATCGATGATACTCAAAGTCGCCATTGTATGTGGTTCGTTCACTGATGCGTTTCGATCCTTTTGCGCGACGTTAATTTGTAGGACTGCATGAGATCGAGAGGATGTTGCATTGGCCGCTGTTGGAGAAATGGTCCGATATTCGTTTCCTTTGACAATCATATCCATAACTTCCTGGACGTCCTGAGGTTTGTGACTCGATAACCCCGCGACCGATACCGCTTGATTGGCATCCTCTCTCAACATTAAACCTCCTTTGCTACCCCCTGGAACCAAAAGATCTCGGATTGTCTCGTTGTAAATTTCCAGATAGGATAATGTGATTTCTGTCTGTTTCTCTTCCGCTCTCTCACTGATTTTCTCAAAGAGTTCCTGCATAGTTAAGAAAATGATTCCAGGTTGTTGAGCCGTTCCTGTAATCGTGTGAGTTTTACCACAACCAGTGGCGCCATATGCGAAGACTGTAGCGTTGTAACCGTCAAGGACGTTATCCAAGAGACCTCTTGTTGTTGATTCGTAAACATCTCCCTGCGTTGTATTATCGTCGAAAACCCGATCGAATGCGAATGTTTGATCTTTAACTCGTTTGCCCATGTTCGATACTACTTTCGATTGAAATCGACTTATAGGAGCATCTTGTGGAGGATCGAATACACTGCCAATGTTAGACTTGAGCGTGCCATTTCTTTCGCAATACGTACAGGCATCTATCATCAATGACCTTTATGACAGGATGAATTCCTCTTCCACCCAGCCTTGGAGTAGGAGCTCCAGCCAGCGAGCCCTCTCCCAGAAAAGATATGCCATCATCGGTTTTTGTACTATGGAATGTAAGTAGTCGATCGAGGTATAGCACTATGAGCTCGCAGAAGTTGAGGATGTAGGTACGAACATTTGCGCGGCTTCTTGAATCGTAAAAGGTCGGACACGAACTGCCAATTGTTAGCAAGAAAGCCCCCCGAAAGGCTACCATGATATACATACCAGTGACAGAGATCGAAGATGCGTCTGACGACATCTTATCGGAGTCAATCGTGTTCTTCTTAGATGTATTGTTCTCCAGCTGAAGTCAAAGTAAACAGACCGCCAAAGTGAATTCAATACAATTATACGAGATCGACTCGAATGATAAGTAAGAATTAGAGAGGGCAATAAATGCGGAAGAAGAATCGCAATACGGCTGTATCTGATTAGTATTGACTGTTAAGAACAAATACAGGGAAGGAAAGTCGTGAGGTTGTCGTGTTTGTCGAATTGGATTATGTCCATACACCCATGATATGTCTGTCTATCCATATATGTTTGCGTTTGTTCGTGAAACTTTCATTTCTCGGGAAAACATGGTTGGCCCGTCAACTCCATATGATCCACCTTCCGCATGAATTCTTAGCGCGACCCTGGAAAGACTAATCCTGTTCCCCCCTACCACTCCTAACGCAGCCTTTCATGCAAGGCTATCCTTAACTCGTACGTATGTCTTCAATCTTATTGCACTTTATTCAATCATGTGCAAGGGGGGCGGAAGGGGGGGTTTTTGGGATGTACTTGAGTTCCTAGATGTCCGGGTGTGCGTCAACTCCCAAGCTGTTCGTTTGTGTAGAGTTAAGACCAAAATGAAACAAAACTATTAGGTATGGGATCACATACATGCCTCGAGCGTTCTTGGATATAGGGGCTCAAGGAAATGTCTCTGTTTAATGAATGAACCATCACAAACTACAGATCACAATATATCACCCCGTTGATTGCTGGAATTTTATCATTATTTGCTGATGTCTGGGCTTCCCCCCTCTCAATTTACCCAGATGTACTCCTCCTTTGCCCCCTCTTGCCTAGATAATATAGTACAGGAATCTCCTGGGCAAAAGCTAATCCAAACAACCAAACCAGTACTATACAGCCCACCCACCTAACATGTAATCCCCTTCCACCGCCTGATAACTCCAAGTAAGCCGACCGGCCCATCCATTGCACCATGCCTTTCTATCTTTCCCCATCCATCCTTAAGACGCCGGTTATCTCCATCCACCATCATAATATGCACAAGAAAATTAATCACAAGCAGAAAAGCCAAAAGGATCAACCCGTCGAACCATTCACACCAATATCGAAAAGATTAAGCGGCCAAGTACCCGCGATGGCTCCCGAAACTTGACCACCCAAATGTCCTGGCTCACCAACTCCCCCGCTTTGAACATCGCCCATCGATGTATTCAATTGTTGTGTGTCGCCATTACTCATATCTCTTCCTCCTAATTGCATTAGAGCACTTGCCGAGTAACATTCTTGTGGCTCAAGGTTACCTGTGACGGTTGATGTCCAATGTTGCCAGGCTTGTGTTGGCGTTGTGTTGACCTGGATCGGATTTCTGTGCCATGTATTAGGGGCGACCTGCGTGGCCTGAGCAGCTAACGCAGCAATTAATGGTGCTTCTACAGAATCACTAGTTGGGGCCGAATATCCTCCATAACCTTGATTCTCTGGTTGCGCATATGTCAAATCCGAAGTACTAGAAGCCGATTCAAGATATGGTGAATATTGGGTTGCTGCTGGATAGGGTGTTTGTTGATGAGACATTTGACCTTCGGAGGGTGAATAGTTAGGTGCAGGCGCAGTCCCCGTAGCAGAAGTTGGTTCATTATAATTAAAGTTTTGAGCAGTGACCGGATAACCATTATTTCCATTGGTATTCGATGTTTGCTCCGAAGGTCTGACTTCTTCCTGGGCATTATTATTGGAAGCGTAGCTCTTGTCATTCTTAGCAGGTAAATTTCGACTTAGTAATCCGAGTGTCCCATCGGTGACAACTTGCACAGCTTTCTTGAGCCGTGTTCCCGAACCTAGTCTCAATCAGTAAACTTATTTCAAGCCAATAGAATGTTACTTACCAAGAAGTGAACCTATGTCACCCATAATATCCAACCAAATATCCATCTCTTCTCTCAATGCAGCTAAATCAGCCGATGAAGTCCCTCCACGCTTCTCCCATTGGGCAAAAAGCGTAGTAGTAAGTGCCATAACAAAAACTGAGGTATTGTACCAAGTCGTATCAAGACTCTTGTACTTTTGTAGTTGACGAACAACTCCTAACATTTGGCGGGAAGACTCTACACAGATTCTCATACTCTCCGCATTGAAATCTGGATCTGTGGTCATAGAAACTGATGGATGGCGAAGAAGAAGACGGAACTCTTGAGACCAAGATTGAGCATAAAGAGCAAATACCCGTCCTTCTTGTTCATTATGTCCCAACTCTCCGTTCACAAGTTCTGGGGGCAAGTCATCTTTCCAAGCACGAATCTTTGCCTCCAATCGGTTAACAGTTGCAATATAGGTACTTGGTTGACGAGAAATCGAATAGATAGTCGAATAAAGCTCCAAATAGCATGGTATCAATTTGAAACCTTGAATTCCAATCTCATGGTTACATTTTATTGGATTGGGTGGATCTATACCCTCTCCGGGAATGTAATCATCATCAATTTGTGATGGACATTCGACGTCGTAATCTTCATTTCGAAGGGGCATCGGACGGCCAAGCTTACCGCTAAGAGTGACATTGACAGCAAATATGACCCAAAATGTTCGTCGGCGCATTTCAATATCGAGTTCACTAAGCGTGTTCGATTCAGGTGCCCATCTCTTCATTGATCGGTGAAGGCCAAGCTCAATAGCAAGAGTCATTGCCATTCTTGCAAGCACCCAACTGGCTCCCGGCTTAGGAAAGTTTCGAAGATGCAAGCAGATTAAGGCCAATGCTTGAACATCTTGTGCTGTGTGACTACATGCCAGTTGATAGAACATTCCAAGACAGTAATGATAATGTGTATTTGATTGAGAATTCAAGCTGGCTTGTTGTTCGGCATCTTCCCAATTTCTGGTCGCGTACTGAAAGAACATGATGGCGAACAGCATATGAACAATGACATTCTCAGCAGTCGTGGGGCGAAAGGTAGGGTCGTCGTACATGCGAGTTAACTATATCGTTAGCTGAAGAAAGTTATATCTCGAGCGTAAGACACATACCAATCTCATAAAAGTTCCTCTGTGGAGCAGAGGACAATATGGGTTAATAACACGAAAATACCACTCCGCATAAATGAGAGCCTCTGAACGTGCGGGCAATTCAACCTTTTCAATCCTTGGATTTACATTCCAAGCCGATTGCATAAAAGACTGATATGATTTATTGTATAGTTGGGGATGAAAAATTGAAGGATCTGGTTCGTCCATATCCGTTGAACGAAAGTCCGCAATATCGATTTCCATCCCCAAGATCGACAAAGCCGTCCCTTTGATTGCGCTCAAGTGAGAACTGCCAGGCGATACTCCGAGATAATTATCGCCCATGCATCCAGCGCGATAGGCAGGCAATGCACGAAACATATTAGTTTCTTGCTGCTGGCCATTGTTCGACGTAGTTGAAGTGGGCGAAGTGTATGCCGGACCTGTCGAACTCCATGTTGATTGCATGCCATTTGAAGATTGAGCATAACCATATTGGCCCGATCCCGAATCCTGATAACCATTCGCGGGTTTGATATCCGCACCGCTTTGCATTAATCGATGCTCCAATTCCTGAATGCGAAGATGCAGATCTCGATTTTGTTGTTCGATTCCCTCCACATAACCTCGCGATGTCGCACGACCTGTTATTCTATCTGTCGTTTTGCACTCGTTGTGATTTTGGATACATGGCGAACAACCGCCAGCCAATCCATCGCATCGGATCTTACGAACCTACAGTCAAGAGAATATCATCGTTAGTCAGTTGAGACAATACCAAAAACGCATCGACACCATCGTTCATCCCATCTTTTCCGCGCCCACCCACGGCTGACTGACAGACTGCTAACTAACTAACCTTACAACGGTCGCAAGCTTGACCAGTTCTCGTGGACGCCAGCAATTTCTTCTTGACGGTATTTGAGAATTCTTCTGGATGTTGTTCGGATTTAATGTGCTTCGCAACGGGCGCATTCGAACCGTTGGGCTCCCCAGAAGCATTTCGTTTTGGAGGCATCGTCGCAACTAATGCGCCGGAAAACGCCGTATTATGTAGTGAGGTGGAAGAAGCCGTTGGACACCCAATCCGTCGGTTCTCAATTATATTGTCCGCCGATACTTTGTCACTGTTGGATTCTCCTATTAGCGATCCATGAAATTGCCATAAAGCATTGGTGTACGGATTGACTAAATCGAATTGTCGATTGAGTCGCTCTTGGTGATTAGTTTGAGTACGAGGTGAATTGAATTGCGACAATACACCGAGACCACCATGAAATATCATTGTGAGCAGCGAAAGCCAATTGGATTGGAGTGTGTCTTTCTTGCTGGGGCTAGTACCGATTGAGATACGTGTTCCGCCTGAAAGTTCAGGCAGGTTTGATATCGTCGCTCTCTTCCAAGTGGTGACAGAGAGGGCGGACGCGCTGATGCAATTGAACCCTGCGACCGCTCATCAATCAAAAACCAACATGTGGGACGGAGATGAAGATGGAATCCTCATACAATGATGATACGGGGAGATGGAATCTGTCCAGGTGGTGGTGGTGGTGGTAGTAGCAATATCATACAGGTAAAGATATGTATAATGGCGATGTATCATAAAGGGGAATGCATATGTCAGATATATCAACCAAGATGTAATAGTTGATAAAGATAGCACATCTAGATCGACTTGGTTTGACGTTACAGCATCTATGAATACCAAGGCATTCTATTTCAAGAATAAAGAAAAACAAGAGATCAAGCTTCAGATCGAGGGACAACAAAAGCTTCTCCATACGTCGTCCCAAAACGATATGCTAAAAGAAGAGCAGGAGGATATTATCCTCTCGAGAGATGAGAATCACAAGAATAACCTTGGAACAAAAGCTTCCTCGTACATCAATGATCAATCTAAGATTGAATTCCTTTCTCCTTTTTCGTGCCTCGATTCTGGATGTTTCCGTAACTTTATATGTCAACAAGCCCCCTTTGCTATCATCTCTGGTCTTCAGACTAAACGCACCTACCCATTGAATAACAAAAAACATCCCGAATTACTCAGGAACACATCGAGGAGAATTCTAGAACTCACTCTCAATGCTGAGCTCGATTCTGATTCTAGACCGTGTAGCAATAAAATTGTAGAATGTCCAAACTCCTTGCATCATCCCATCTCACTCCATCTCTATTGCAAGAACCGGGGAAGATCAACTATGTCTTTCCCTCCCTAGCACTGATATCTACGACACATACTCAATCGCATGCCTCGAGTCTCAATACCAGAGTCTGGTACTCACTCCTCCTCCCCGCCCCTAGGGGATGCAACACCACCAGCCACCCGTTACACAATCCCCTCCATCCCTTTCCTCTCACCCAATCCGCATCTCGCGGGAAATTCCCAGGCCCAAGCAATGACACTCCTCTCATTCCATAGGGCCAAATTGAAAAACATGGCTTACACGTGGCTTATTCTTTGTCCCCCGCACTCCCAACCATTGAAAAAGTACAACAACCAGAGTCTCGAAATATCAGCTCAGTAATGGCTTGGCATCCTCGCCTCCTGTGATTGAAGTTTCACAAAGAAAGATCTTGGCTGGCTCTGGAACCGTCATCTTTCTTAACAAGTTCAAAAGGAAGAGGTCTTTGCTGTCGGGATTCGAGAGGTCGCCGGATACGTTGTATGGATGGACAAAACCCATCTTTAGCGAGAAGCGTGAAATAACCTTTGAGCCAAGAGAACGCTTCATAAATAGGTATCCAATTACCATTCATCTACGATTGTCTATTTTCGTATTGCGAAAACTTCTCTCTTGGAAGTTGGAACAGAGAGGCAAAAGAAAATATCAACAATTTGCTAACTTTATCAGAAATAGTTTTCAGCTCGGGGGCGATAGACTCGGAAAACCATGCGTGCCATGCTCGAGCCCAGCATCGCATTCGCAACAAAGCGAACAGTCCAAAAACGTGGGAAAATAAAGCATTTGTTACAAGGTATTGGAATGATACTCTAATTTTTGCAGACCATCTTTACATGTATTCCTATACATAGTGGGAAAAAAAATGGCACCAGGTACATCCATCACAACACCATTTCCAGTGTCTCAAATCTCAAATTCAGATCATCGTCACGTGATATATCACAATCCCCCATAACATCTCGAAGACAAACCAACTCCATGCGCCAACGACCAGAAATCAATTCCAGCCAACCAAAGAGAAAGCAGAAAAGAAACAATCCACCAAATCCATCTCACAACTCCCCAAACCACGCCAAAACTCTCACAACACCCACACCCCAAACCCCCAATCATGGCACCCGCGCTCCTCCAGTCCATCCCCCTAGAACATCTCCCCGAATCGCATACCCTCCACATCGCCCTATACCGCAACCTCACCAACGCCTCTTTCCTGCACCAACAACTCCTCACCGGGAATACCGATTTTGAATATGCGTTTATCGATGCGAGCGTTGTATGTTCTCTCCATCATTCCCCTCCTCTCCTCCCTCGCAAATTACTCATTACCCCTCCATTGCCCCACCACCAGATTCATTTTTATATCATCACGTGACTGATCTCAAACCCGGGGTGTGGATAGGTACTTTCGAAATTACATATTTTAGCAGCGGCGTACAGGGCGATAAATGATGCATTGGAAGCAAGATTGAAGAGTCGAAACATTCATTCGGAAATTGTCTTTTCGCTGAGTATGAATAATAATGTATGTTCGCTTCTGCTTCTTCCCTCCTATTATTATGTGTTCATCTTCTCTTTGTTGTACACTCGATTGGTACATGGTCACGTTTCAATGTACACTAAGTTATCTGGCACGATATTTGTTTCAAACTTTCATCGTTTCTATCACTATACGATCCATCAAATTTTCTGAATGGATAAACTAACACTCCCTCAAGATCGCAGAATCTTTCCGTCGCTTCGGTATAACCCCTTCCACCACCTCACTTCTAGTCGTCAAAGTAGCACCCGCATCCTCCGCATCTCAAATCTCGGAACATCTTTCGTCTGTAGTTGAAGGCGAACCTGTTCCGTTTGATGACGAGTCTCTAGCAAGTATGGTAGATATTGCGAGGGTGAAGAAACTTTACAAGTTGAATGCTCTTGGTGGTGGTGGGAAGAAAAGTGGTGCAAATGGTGTCAGTGGGAAAGCTGAGAATAAAGTGGACGAGAGGAAAGAATTGGAGATTATGGTTCTGGGGGCAATGGCATTGAGGGGTGCTACTAATTAGATAGGTCGGGTTGAAGAGTGAAATGAATTTTGATTGTGGTATTCAAGTCGTTTTCTTCTGGTATATCGGTTCTTTCGATGTGACTTCTCATCTTGTGTACCGCTGCTCTCACCCTATAGTCGAAAGGTAAGATTGTAACACCGAATGGATTGATGGGCTTCAAAGTAGATTTTCAGAAGTGCGAGGTACGTTTACCAGTCGGTTTGTGTTACGTCCCACTAGTAACATTAATGTTAGTCTTGATTGCCTCTATGAATACTTGAAGGCTTACTGGAATATTCGAATCGCTTACTTCAATGCAAAGGAAATTGTGAGCATACTCCCCCTCCCCTGCTACTGCAGATGGATCCAGTTTAAGTTTATTCTTCAGAATATCAGATGTTCGCTGTTTGGGATAGTAATGGCAATTATGTAGAATCCTATGATACTTTGGCAGCGAGCCTCCCGACGCCAATGCTGCATACTTTACGCTATTCTGAGTTTCTCCAATGATACTTATGGGATGAAGTGTTTATTGCTGTCTTTCCATTCACCACCACCGCCACTATTCAATATGAAACCACTCATATAATGCTCGCGAGTAATCATGGACTCGCTAGGGGATGTAATACTCCACTTTATTTGGAAAAATTTCGGTCTATGGTGAAGTAAGTTGACTTTTGAGTAGAGCCAGCGTCAAGAATCTCGATTGATCATCAACAACCGAGTATCAAACAGCTACCAGTCGGTTTCGGTAGTGTCCCACTGCAAGATTAACGTTAGTATAGAGCAATTCAAAAGTATTAATATGTATAACATAAAGTATCCAGATTAAAATTCCAAGCAAGCTTACCGGTAGTTCCTCGTCGCTCAAACTTGCGCAGAAAAAATGATCGTCGTACCTACCGATTCCTGCCACAGCCGAACTATCCAGCTGCAAATTTCCGGAAAGTATCGTTTCTAAGTCGTCTAGAAACTCCTCTTCCTGATTAACCAGTGTTCTAAAGAACTCTGGATGGAAAAAGTTTCCATTTTCCAATACGTTCATGCTAGCCTCCTTCATTGCCTTGAACAATGGCTCATCATATTGACAAGCCGTCGAATGCACCGATTCGTAGGCTATAAGAAGATTCTCGAAAATTCTGTTCCTTACAGTCATCAGCGCCTTTTGCAGGGCCCGTTGAATGTTGGAGTCCTCGTTCTTAAGCGGGAATGTGGGTGTTTGTCTCATAGTACCAGCAATGTAGATAACACAGTCTCTGAACAATAATGGATGACGAAGTTTGTACGCTGACTCGATGAGATCATATGCTTTGTGAATATCAAAGTTAGGGCTCATATAGAAACAAGCATACAAATTGTTTGATGCTGCTGGCAAACAGCGATAGTAATCTGCAAGCTTTGTAAGTTCGATCAATTGCTTTGGATCAACCTTGAATGGGATGCGATAAATGCAATTAAGCATGGCAACAAATGAGTCTATTTCTGGCTCTGATCTGCCTTGCAACGATTTGCTTGGACCTTGTTTCTATATTATATCCCAATTAGCATTCTTACACCATACAAGCAGACACATATCATTTGAACTTCATACGTTACTATCAGCAACAACATGCCATCCAGAACCATCATCGTCGACCTCATCGACCCATTCATACGCAAGTGCCGCTCCAGTTCTTGCAGGTGTTTTATCCGGAGAATCCATGAATTTTCGAAAGAAGGCAGAATGCATTTTGAGTAAAGATGAATGGGCATGAATTTCTATCTTTCCAAAAAGACGAAATCGGGTATCTAGAAGTTGGCCTGGAAAGGCAAACTTTTTGATTTGTACTTGGTACTGTGAACCTCCATCGGAGGGTGCTGATTCTGCCATTGCTGCTCACCTACGAAATGAGCTTTGCAAAAGAAAATTGTTGAGAGAAAGTTTGTGGAAAGAAGGGGCGACAAGGAATTGAGGATGAAAGCCTTAGCGTCGTTGTTATAGCTACAAAGCGGCACGTGAAATTCTACCGAACTTCTCAACCCTTTTTCTGATACTTTCGCATACAAAATACTTTGTATTCGCTACAAGCTGTGAGTGAATTACTTGGTCAATATGACATCGGTCGTTTTCCTTTTGTTATTTTGATTTGTGTACTCAATACTACAGATATCGTTCTAGACTTTTTGAGGGCACTCTTCAAAGCATTACTATATAGGTGTGAATAACACAACGTTTTGTTGACGTATCTGAAACGACGTACCTCCAAATTCGAATATTACTTCAAGCTTATATATATATAGTACCAACTAAGGAAAACTAATACACATATGATGGATGCAGTATCTTCTATTGATATCTACACTAGATAGTTATAATGTTTAGAATATTTGGCACCATCGAAGGTGCGCAAAAGATGACTAAAGTCAGATAATGCCCTGCAAGATGAGTTTACTTGTTGTTGCCTTCAACACCATCCTGTAAATATCCGACACCGTTACATAGACGGCTCTCATCCATTCGGACTTAAACATCTGATTCCGATTATTCGTAAAGACAACATTCATTCGAGATGGAAAACGTGCTTTTCCTACCAGTCGGTTTCGCTCGGATCCCACTTAGAAGACAAGTGTCAGTAAGTTAAGAGAACGATTTGCTCGATTTGTAAAGATTGGTGGAGAATTTATGCAATGCTTCTTTAACTCACATGTAGATCTCTATCAAGCAATCTTGCACAATAAAAGTGATCCGCATCATTGGTATCATGGGCACCAGCTTCGCGAATGAGTTCAGACGGTAAACGTAACTCGCATTGCAGTAAGTGAGATAGAGCATTGGCAAATTCGCTGTCGTGCTCCGCGAGGAGTCTGAAATAACGTGGTAAACTCAGTGGGACTCCCGTTTCCTCAAAGCCAACCTCCCAACAATGGCCTAGAAGTTTCGAACGCTCCTCAGTAGGTGCGGATAGCATGAGGCGGTGCTGGGCTTCAACTACTCGTCGATTAATCTCATTGCGTACTTTCATCATGGTATCGATGATTACTTTGTTACTCAAATAAGAAGCATTGCCAGAATCAGAAGGCATGCAGTCAGCAACTTGTATGAGGCAATCTTTGAAAAGAAATGGTTGATGAAGTTTGTAGGCAGTGTCAAGAAGTTGTAAAGCATATTCTTTGACATAAATGTTGTTGCTTTGATCGAAACAAGCGAAGAGATTGTGCGAGACTGCTGGAAGGCAACGATAGTAATCTGCCATCCTAGTGACGATAAACAGTCGGGCTAACCAGATCTTATAGGGGATTCTGTATAGTGCGTTGAGCATCTCAATGAAGACCAAAACTTCCACATCCCAGATTGCGCTTTCCGACAAGGCATTATCGTTTGGTTTCTGTATTATGATCAATATAAGTTGCCATCCAAGAATGTATAATCTTTGTCGATATCGAAGGAACCTACTGCATGGGATTTTTCAGCCACATGCCACTCGCCATCGTCTTCAATCTCACTGACTCATTCGTATCGAAATTCTGCTGATGGCTCTGCGGCCTTTTTGTCTGGAGAGTCAAGAAACTTGCAAAAGAATGCCGAATGGATTTTCAAAATTGTAGAATGCAAGTGAATTTCTATCTCATCGAACAGAACAAATCTGGTGTCAGGTGTCTGGTCAGGAAGTGAAAACTTCTTGAGCTTTGGTCACTGCCTATCTGTTTGATCCATGATTGCTCTTGTAAAATTTGTGCTGGTAATATTGCTACGGTTGTGGTACTTTGTTTTCGAAGTAGAAGTTATGGGTGTAGAATGTTTCAAGGTAAGAGTCTTGAAGAGAAGGAAGTGTTGGTACGAGAAGGATACGGAAGACGTAGCACCCACGAATTGCGTAGGTCCTACTTGTCTGTTTGTATTCTATCTAAAGAACTTACTATGTAGAGGGGATAGTAGACTTTTAATAAGCTCTACTAGACAGAGCTGGTCTCTTTTCTTTCGCGTTCGTTTAGGGCTTTAATACAGGAGCTATTGAATTGAAGTCATTCACTGCGTTCACATACAATCTTATATTGCAAAAGGCTCTGAAATGCTTGTCTTTTTAATTCTAAAACTTTCCTTGCTGTCTATTTCATTATTATTTGCGCCCTTGCAGCTACCATTCACGGTTGAACTGAAGCCTCTGAAGACCGCAGTCCTTGAAAACAAGGATCGACGTACAAAATTGATTGATCATTGGATTTCAACAGAATTTGAATTTCCCACTATCTTCATTCACACAAATTTTGAAATCAGGAGAGCGACTGCGCACATGCTCAACACGTAGATTGATTTGCAAGTTGTTTTGTGATAATACTTTCTTGAATATCCTCTCTTTTCGATTAAAAAAAAGTATGAGAACTATGAATGTTTGGGCAAGGAAGCATCAAGTAAAAAGCAAATCCCCAGTGTATGATCTAATAACTATTCCAATCTGCGGAAACCTCTGCGCTTAGGTGTCCTGTATGTTTGCGAGTACAGCTTCCTAGTTTCATCACTCCAGTGAGCAAACTGTGATCATGGTTTTTATTTTCCGGCACAAGCACAACCGTGAAATAGATAATCAACCGAGTCGGAGCTTATTCATTTCTTCCAGCACCATAAGCTCAATTCAATTGCAGCTCTATCTAAGGCGTTCCTCACCAATCGGTTTCGTTTGGATCCCACTGATATCGAAGAGTCAGTGTTAGAAATACTTTCAAGGAATAAATTTTGTGACACCATCGCAGTCATCTAACTTAAGGAGCAAGAAGTACATAGGTCTACTATAAATCATCTGAGGGGGAAGGGGTTGCTTACCGGTAGGTCCTCGTCTTTAATATCTGCACACAGAAAATGTGACTGAACATCATTACTGATCTCCCCAGGAAATGCAATATCCCCAGCTCGTAAAGACTTGTTGAAGATGAGTTCGTTCTTCAATATTTCACTAACAGCCAGAGCCAAAACTCCTGAAGACTCTTCTCTAAACGCCTGAAAATATTCAGGGAGTGAAATTCGGCGATGTTTGGCCCCATGTTCAGTTTCTCCCAATTTCATCTTCTCGAGATAACATATTTCAATATTTGCCTTGACTTCTAGGGCATTTGAGTTGATTTGTGAATAAAACTCAATCTGTTGCTGCGCTGTAGATACTTTGGCACATATTTGGTTATGTAGCTTTATCGCTAATTCATTTAGCTTTGGGTTGTACAACATCTCAGGTTGACTTTCAGTCCAGTATTGGTACGCGCTGTGTTGCCACTTTCCGACCAAGCATATCATACATTCCCGAAAGAGCTCAGGAGAACGTAGTTGCAATGACAAATCGAGCAAAGTGTAAGTTGGGCCGAAGAAGATACTTTTGCAGAATACAGGACTCAGAAACAAGGAGCCGTGCATCGATTTTGAAACAACTGGGAGAGCACAGTAATAGTCGGCCAATTCGGTGACCAGTTGCAAAGATTCAGTATTCTTGATTCCCCATGACTTCCCGTAAAAAGTGCCGATGAAGTTCATAAAAGCCAATTCATGTGCTTCTCGGGTATCTCGTAGTTTTCTCGGCATCCAATTTGAATTTGGGTTGTTATGCTACGCACGAAAAGTCAGTAAGCTCGTCTGTTCGTAAAATCCAAAAACTTACTTTTATATTCCTGGCATCAAACAAACTCCAGCTTCCATCTTCGTCGTAAACCGTTGCCCACTCATATCTGACACCTCCGGTGTCTTTATCTTTACCATCCTTATTGTGCAAGTCCAAAAATCTTCGGAAGAAAGCACTATGGAGCTTCAAAAGCACTGAGTGAACATGAATTTCCAATTGATCAAAAATACTCAATTTAACGTCGGCTTTATGACCAGTCAAATGAAAAATATGGACAGTTTGCGTTGCTGGTCTGTTCTCTTCTCGTTCAAACTTTCTCTTTCTAACTAGCGGCATAGTGAAGATTGTATGTATCTAGTGACACCGATATGTATTCAAAAATTCAAGTTGATGATTTTGCTGTTGTTGCAACGGTAGGAGGGGATGTCGTTTGCGAGAAGTTGGAGAACTTAAGTAAACTGTATTTCTGACTAGTTTCTATCGTCCAGTACAGCTTTGTTGAGTGGTGATTATTATTAGTCCTTTTGAATGGGGGCGTAGCTAAAAACCTCTTTTGGAATAATTAACAGAGTCTGCTGTACCCGCGTTCATAGATCCATTACAGTATTTTCTGATAGTAGGCCAGGTGTGAGAGTGCAGACATGAGACCTGACGGCCTTTATCTCTATTCTATCCTATGTGTTTCAGTATTTACAACCTTCTGATTTGGGTTTGATGGATTGATGAACGCTCTAGCATTGGCTTAATGTTATCTTCTCCTCATTTTCTATGAGTACTAAAGTCAGAGTGCAAGAAAAGAATAACAGATAGTACACTGTTATGAAGAAGCTGAGTTGCGGAATGAAGGGTGAGAAATAGATGATCGTGTGAATTTCAGACACATGACTCTTAATTCGAGCGAAGTGGTTTCTCAGGTGCATCCTAGTACGTAGATGGCTCCATTCCTTATACGTCCTTTCCGTCGACATATATTATGTACTTTCAGTCCTATACATTTCTGGTCGCCATTGAAATCTTACATATGATTTAAATATTAAGCACTAAGTCCTATGATCTTACCACCATTCCGGATCTGAAATTTCTGCAACAATGCAAAAGTTTCAGTACTCCTCTCATGTAAGACTTAAAATACTTATCCTCGTGTATTCATTTAATCAATCTTCTTAGGTAGGGCTCCGCAAGTGAGTTCCCCTGCTCTAATTTACTTCCATCAATGAATATCTACACGACAGGAGCATGACTATTTTCAAACACCACTCTACATGGGCATAAATAACGTGTGGCCGTTACAAATTTCAATCAAAAATCTTAGAGCTATAATTTATGCCTAATATTGTTATGTAGAGTTAAAGTGATTAGAATCAACGTGACAGACAACTGAACTCGCGTCCCTGAAATGCCCCTTCCCGACTTTGAACATTCAAGCTTCTATATTCGAAAGACTTTTGGTTGAGATTAAACAGTTTTGCTATGGTTATCTGAGCCTCAAGAGTCTTTTCTTCACTAAGTCTAAATTGGTATATTGAAGAGTTTTATTAAACACCGTATGATCCATGAGGCCGTAGTTTCCCATTCGCTATCTCCATGAGGAAGTTACATGTATTTCTCTCTGTGCAAAGCTAATATATCGCTCTTTCCATACACATATTTGATTTACATAGACCTCGACTCACACCGTCGTAATTTTTCTCCAATACGAAAATATCACTGTCAAATACATAGCACCCATTATCAAACATACATTCTGCTATAGATAATCCATAATAGTATACTTTTTATCAGACTCGACTTAAGATGACCGGCTCAATGACAACATGGTTTGCAAAAGAAGTGAGTAGTGAGAGAAATGAAATTGATTCATTGTCTGGCTGACATCTCTACAGCCATTACTTCCCAAGAATATAGACTTTGAGAAAATTTTCGTCGCGGAAGATCGAACCATCCACTTGATGGATGCGAATGGAAGAGTACATATAGTAGGCACACTAAAGGAATTGCGAGAAAGGCTGCGAAAAGGTGACAATGATTCAATCATTTCTACTATTATGAGTTTTCCATCTCGAGTAGTGTTTTGTGTCAAGTTTGAAGGATACTCGCACACACTCTTCATGGCCACAGAGAAGAAGCTCGGGTTCGTAGAAAATTATCGTAACATAGGACGTCGAGACTCTCGAGTTGTATCGGAAGAAATCCCATCAAGACGGCAATTAGGTATGAAAATATCCAATGACGTACATTATACTGGGTTTAGCTTGGATTGTATGGGGAGAGTTTGGCTGATGGCCGTTGAGGGGGAAAACTCGTATGGTCAACTCTTTAGCCTTACTAAGGACTGGAAACAACCCATGCATCGTTACTGGTGTCCCGAGCGTTTCAGCGGAATATGCTGGAGCTTGGATGACAAAACCATATACATCCATGAAACCGCGCGAAAAAATTACATACTCGCTTATGACTTTGATATCGAGACCGGCGTTATTAGAATGTACGAAGAAAGGGTATTCTATGAATTTCCAAATCCCACGGAATATCCACTGGCTTTCGTGATAGATGCAAGAGATCATATGTGGTGCGCAGTAGCTGATACCGGAAAGATTATCAGGATAAGCCCGAAGAGTGAAGTTGTTGGAGAGATTTATTTGCCTGATCATCATAAGCCTATTGATCTACAATTCATCGGCAACAAATTAGTTATCCTTACAAAAAGAAACTTTACAGAAGAGGAGGTTTTGCTGAGGGGTGGTACTAATCATGGATTGGTAATGAATGCCAAAGAAGCATCCCATGGCAACATTTTCACTGCGGATATTGGCTACACTGGTAAACCAAGACATCTCTATAATTTGTGCCCAGAGGAATTTTCTTTGCTGAAGAAATCTAGACTATTGTTTGAAAAAAAAAAGACAGGATCTTCAGCAGAAGAAGTGATGGACTTTTTATGTACAAACCGTATGCGCCAAACATCGTCAAATGTGTGATACTAGCGCTAGCCATGTTTCTGTCATCGATGTTTGCCATTTGTATCGGGTGCTGGACGACTTGAAAATGGAGACGGTAGTCAGCATGTGGTGCTTTTAGGTTCCAGGTAGGAATCTCATGACCAGCGGGTTTTATCGGAGAATTTGAAGTGTTAGCGATACATTAAATGCGTATAGGGGGTACATATCATGCAGAATTGAATAGACTATTCATAAAAAACTTAAAATTGACTGAGAGCTTTGATGGTGATGGAATGCAGTAGATCTAAGCCATCGAGATTCTAGATAGCTAAGAATGATACACTTTAATTCATGAGCCCCAATTTTATTTACTCCCCTTTAGAGAATAAAACGGCCGGGTCTCATTGGCCTAGAGCAGCTTTCACTGGTACTACACTACCAGATCGAACATAGGGTGGTGACTAAACTAAACTTTATACCTTCTAAAATCCACGTGATGAGTGATCAACCTAGCAATCATCAATACTTGCCCTCAGAAGGTATTGTTGCATATCTAACAGCTCCACATTGTGATTATGACCCTGACAAGCCTGTATGTATGTATGTACACGCATAAGTAATGCACCCGGCCAAAAGCTTAATCCGGATATCAGGTCTCATTTTTGATTTACGAATATATCTGTTACCTTCGACTACAATACGCCAAATTTATTGTCGTCATATGCATAGGATATTAGTTTTGGGAGGGGGGAACATAATATCCTCACAATGTGGCGAGTATCTTTCGCGAACATCGTGTGGTCTTTAAAAAAGAAGAAGAAAAATATTTACATAAAGGATATGTGTTAGGTGGAACACCTTTCGTGAAGCATTTAGTAAATAAAACGATAGCATGGTTAAGACAAGCACGGTAAAAGTCAATGTCAAGGATAATATTTGTGGCGTTAAGCCTGCTGCGATTGAAAGTCTAGTATTTTTTGGGCCGTTATACACGTCTGCGCTGCAGAAAATGAAACGCCAATTATAAATTTTCTTCAAACGTCACCCAAAAAACAATCTAAAACATCTCGGCTAACAGGAGATTACACTGGGGTCCACGAAAGACATTTTGACTGAGGATATAATAGATAATGAGAGTGATGAATTAAGAAAATATGGATTCTAGAAGAAAGCTTAAGTTCGAAAATCTTCTAGAATCCAAAATGATATGCTCTACGCTAAACTTAGCGCATCAGTGATCAATATTGGCTCAGTGGACTAACATGTGGCGCGGTGTCTAGGGGCGTTTAACACCCGTCAAGGAATTAGCCCAGTCCAGATGAAAATCCCAAGGTAAATAAAAAGGGATTGAAAGTTTCGAAAATTACTGAGCACCGAAAGAAAACTATGCAAAAGACACTCTCGAGATTCCTTCGCTTGTTTAATCCTAGATCCTCAGAGAGCTGCCTCAATTCCACTACCTTTCACGGATAATCATGACTTTTCCAACTCCACGAAAGCGAGATGCCGATGGCAACGAGAAGATAGCTGAGCCTATAGTTCTTCGCCAACCAGGCTTCCTTAATGATTTGCGCCTCGTTGTCTTCGGTCAGGTGTATCATGCTCACTCCATCATCCTAAAACTAAATTCCAAGTATTTTCGGTCAGCTCTAGAATGGGGAGAGAAGCATGCAATTCCATTGGGAAAATTCCGTTACAATTTTACGTCTGTAGTTGATGAAGATGGATTTTGGCTTATGGAACTAATCAAATCGGTACGCATATAGCAATCCAAGACTACAAATTCTTTCTAAACGACAAACGCTAATCTATCGTAGGCTTCAAATTTCGGCAACCACACGAATACAAACAAATTAAGAGTCCCGCAAACTGAGGAAGGAGAAAGACGTGCTTTCGAAGCTGTACTTTTTGCTTTTTACAACAGGCCATACATCATTCACAGCTATGAAAATTTCAAGGATATCTTCCGCTCGGCTGATTCCTTGTGTGCCCGTCCTGCTCTTTCACATACTTTGGATTCAGCATTTTATAGAAGCCCCGGATTTACTGATACGATATGCAAAAACAGCGATGCTTTGATTCGAATCGCTAAAGAGCTTCATCACCCTGTGCTCTTCCGAGAGTGCTTAATTTATGATGTTTCAAAAGCAAGAAGTACCGCCTGCAAAGAACAATGGCAATCAAAGTTCGACGACGATGAAGATATCAAATCTTGTTTTATAAAAGCACTCCAGAGCGTTGACTCTACACGAAATTTAGTTGATAGAGGGATCGAAACTTTTAGCAAAGATTCGAGAGCTTGGCAAGAAATGCTGATGATGAAAGACGGTATGATGGATGGTACACTGGAGTACCAAAGTGCTACATATTACCGAGAAGTGATGAACCGTTTGGAAGTTAAAGAATTGAAAAACATCACCATGCAGTGGTATCAAAGTTTTCTAACTTTATTGTCAAGCAACTTGGCCCTTGACCGAAATTTAGGCCGTGTCGGCGAGGAAAGAAGCCCTGGCACACAGAGTAACAAAAATGGCTTTTTTTGTGTTAGAATTCGGGATGAAGATCTCCCATGGGATCAGAGTATTGTGGACTGGTAAAAACCGGAGCTGGTATGATTTCAGGTTGAATATAAGGTCTGTATGTCAGCTATATATCTGAAGATATATCAAGATTTGGAAAATCACGAATTGTGAATAGCGTTTGGAGTATCCGGGGTCAACTTGTGAAATACCCCATCTAGAATGTAATAATAATAACAATAATATAGGAAATAGAAAGCATAGAAGCGATGTTGTTGCTTGTGACTGTGAAGTAGATAGATATATCTCCAGCCGTGCATATCTGAAATGTCCTGAGAAAGCTCGATTCAACGCAAGCCTTGAACAGGAATCGAAGTCTAAGTAACCCCAAAATCCTGTGAGCACATTCTTTGTGCAGTGATCAATATGAGAAGCTTTCTTGGTATCGAAGCATTGCAGGCTCGAAAAGGCAATGGAAGTATCACATTGATATCAAGCTGATACAACTGTTTGGTATGGCTATTAAATAAGCAGCAGTATCGCCGTCCCTTGAAAGAATCCGGCATCGAATTGATTATTAGAGAAATTCCTACTGCAACATCCTTAATATCCTGAAATGTCAATTGAGTCGACGTCGAAGTCGTGATCATCCGAAAATCTAGCCCCACGAATCCAAAAATAGAAACATTAGTCTGCCCCACATCATATCTTGCGACATCAAATCTCGAACAATCGAAACGTCTGACCCCCTTTCCCTCAATTATATACATATATATATATATATATACTCTTTTCTCTCTTTCTGCCTCTTTTATACTCGCATCATGCCAGAATTCAAGAATGTCACATCTGCCACATCCCCGCAGATTTCGAACTCTTCTATACTCAATATTTCTCTTGTTTCTCTTTACCTTTCTCTTTAAATCTCGATTTCCCCCCAAATCCCCGGAACAACCTCTAGATGAACATCTCGATGCACCAATCTACGAACATGCTTCGCCCTACCGACTCCATGCGAATCGCACACAAGAAGCCAATCTTGAGAAGCAATTAATTAAGATTGAAGAAAGCGTTACATCGTCCCTTCTCGAGCTCGAACAGGACATTCGAGCGCCTAAGAAAATATGGCAAATAACTACCGCGGCTGAAGCACCTCATTGGAAAGGCTGGACACAAGAATGGGCGTCCAAGAACCCAAAGTGGGAAATTAAACAATTTAACGCATCGCCCGGCCCAGACATCCTCCCATATTTTCGTTCCATACCTTCGATTGCTCGAACCCTCTCTACACATCCAGAACTCGAGGTCGATTTGTTTAGATGGTTGCTACTGTGGTATGGTGGAGGATTTTACCTGGAACCAGATATTTGGCCTCGGATGGGCATTCAAGAATGTTTTGACATGGATTCCATCGAACATCCCTCTCTATCCTTGCCTCGACAATATCCGAATTCAACAGGGAGATATGTAGAACAGCGAGAGCGATCCAGTCCTATAAGTTTAGTGCTAGGAATCGATATTGATGAACCATACATGGCTTCTCATATCCGAGAGAAGTGGGGATGGTCGAGAACTTTTAGTTTCGCGACGTATGCCATGTGGGCACCGGGAAGATTTGATCCGTTGTTGAGAAAAGCGATTGTGAGATGTGTTTCACATTCTTCTATGACGTCGCTGTTTGGTGAAAATGTGGATTCGAAGGAATCTGGGGAAGTTTGTGGAGGTGCCATGCTGACTGATATTGTCTTGGAGATGTTGAGCGAGAATCTGAAAGAGGTACACAAAGTACGAGATATGGATGCAGGATTGGAGAGGAGAGTTACATGGAAGAAATTTCGTTCTATAAGATCGCCTTATTGGTTTTCGGCTAAGGATTTCAATGATGCAAACGTCGTCGAGGAAAACTTGAGGGGATTGGGTATACTACCCATTAATGTTTGGGGAAGTGGTCAGAGACACAGTGGGTCGGGAACATTTACTCATGAGGATGCGTGTACAAATCATGTTTATGGAAGGAGGCCTCCTGTCTCACTTTGGCAAAAGGTATTTGGATAGGTTATCATTGGAGGGGTTTTGTATGAGTATTTGTACGATTTGGGTTTGGATATCAATTACATGAATAGGCGTTTGGTTGAGATTTGAATAATCTTTCATTGTTAAAGAAAACTAATTAGGGGTGCCACGGAAGGTGATCCGCGGTGATATGATATCAGGTCTTATTAGATACCTGGAAATGAAGTAGAGCGTTATTAGACGAAACGCAGAACGAGATATCCACCATGGATCTCGACACCTTTCCATCGAAAGATCTGTATCCATAGTTCGATCGCAAAATACAAAATTAAAGAAATAGAGAACGCCTAGGCGACTCGATACATCGCAATAATCAATCTTCCTCCTTGAGAAGACAATTTGGCCAAATGTGAAGAATGCAGTGATCACGACCATCGAGCGAGTCGACTTGAGACCAAGCAAACGATCCAGAAGAGTAGCGATTCAGCAAAGCAAACCTTCCAACAGAAGCCACTTTGCAAAATAGACCACTCTCATTCCCTACCACCTTTCCATTACGCACAATACCCATCCGCAGCCTGCAAATTCAAGCCCCCCTCCAACTCACACGGGTCCTTACTAAAGGTAACCTGCAACCCCTCATAAATACTACTCGTGCCTCCCACCTTCCCAGCCCCCTCCCTCAACCTCTCAAGTCTACTCTTCATCTTCCTCGCCGCGCTCACCTCTGCAAAAATCACCGTCGCATTCCCTCCATTATACACAAACACCAATTGTACATTTTCTCTCCCAACTTCTTTTTCGCACAGGGTTTGCAAATTTCGTCCCGTGAACGCAAAAAAGAATGCCTTCTTTACAATTGTCAATCGGCGCGATGCGAAAGTAGGTGCACTCATCGAGATGATATCGTCATTGATTGGGAACGGCTCGCCGCGCACACAATCCGCGATGAATCTGAATCGATTCGGGGCGTTGTCTTCTCGTTCCGCGAGGAGCACCGAGAAAAAGAGTTGCGCGTCCGAAGCGTGCTGGAATACGATACCGGAAAAGCGTTTCCCGGTGTCGGAATCGATGCCGAAGCGGATGCAGACGATGGGGCCTTCGTGGATGGCGTTGGAGATATCGGAGAGGGTCATTGTGGAGGGGATGTTGAGGATGAGAACGACGCGGGCTTGTTGGGAGAGGGCTTCGTGGACCATGGGTTTGGAGGGGGGGAGGGAGGGAATGCGTCCGATACTGTTGAGACGACGGCCTGAGCGGGGGGTAGATGGGTGTAAGTCGACGTTTCGATGGTTGGGAGAAGCACTACTGACGATGGCGGCCCAGGTTGAGACTTGGGTTTTGAAGGCTGTTTGGGTGGGAGTGGGGGTGAGGGAATTAGAGGCGCTGGATGTTGAGTTTTCGGAGATAGAGTCGAAGTGTGTTTGGGATGGGAAAGGTGATTGAGGGGGCAAGAGAGGTGAGATGCGGCGACATGTTATGTTGTTTGCTCCGACGAGGGTTAAGGGTGCAGGTCGATTTTTGCGAATCATATTTGGAGGTGGAAACTCAACTTCGGTCTCGGAGTCTGCTGCTCGGATCTTGACGATTGGTAATTTGGTTCGAGGAGATGAGTGACCATGCATGACTGGTGTTTGGTCGAGAGAGCCGCTGGTATAGACGTATTGTGTATGAGGTGCGACATTCTGATCTTGAGCATCCAAATCACCCACTTCAAAGTCCTCAACAACCCGACTATTCTCTAAGATATTCAAACACTCATCGACATTCAACCCCAACTCATCCAGACCCAAATTACAAAGTCTCAGCAATGAACTCGAAGGCAATGCCTCAGTTGTGTAGATCTTATTGTTCTCCAACACAAAACCATGAATCGAATCTTTTGCCCTAAGACAGTCTTCCATATTTCTCATAACCACAAAGCGAAATGTAGATTTGGATGCCAGATCGAAGATCATAGGACATCTTTCGACTGCTCCGTAGAGTTCGAATATTGAGCGAAAAGCTGAAGTTGAGCATTCTGGTGGAAAACCAGCGATATAGAGAGCGCGTCGTTCAAGTTGCTCTTGACTATAGGGCGAGGGAATGCCGGGAACGTGAGTGTGTGGGTAGATGTTGGCGTAAGTGAGATAAACATCTTTACTTTCTTCAGAGTAAAATCCAGTAGCGACAGAGTATGGAATGAGACTGAGAGGATTTGGATTGCGAACTGCAAGGGGGTTTGTCAATAAATCGCGATCTGCCATTGTATTGAATTGGTTGTTTTGACAGTCGTTGTTGTAGTTGAGAAGCGCCGAGAGATGAGGATGTTGGGTTTTAAGAAAGCCCAGATAGAAATTGAAAACACGCCCTAGCTTTTTGAACTTTGGGAAAAAAAAGTCATGTTGCGAGACCAGTTGCAATAGTGAAAGTGAAGGTTAAGATGAGATATTCCTAGAAACAATGCAATATTAGTATCAAATCAGAACATCCAGAAACTCTCATCCAAACCTTTCAGAAGATACTCACTCGATGGCTCCACCTGTATGAAACTGAAGTCTTCTCGTTAAAGTGAATATCACTCTCATCTCTCTTTCTCCTCTTTCTCTCTAATCAACCTTCTAGCCTCCACCATTGCCAAGCCCAATAGATTCTTCCCCCATTCCTTTCTCTTCCCATCCAACGTCCCATCTCTCTCCTGTCTCTGGCATTCCTTCACTCCACCTTTAATCCCAATACCCCAAATCTTATCATAAGGACTTGCTTCTACCAACTCTCTCTCGCCCGTTCTGTCTAACTGTTCTCTCAACTCTTTTCCTCCTCTCGAGAACTTGAATACATTTCCTTGAATGACTATGTTGAATTTAACCTTGTTCCATTCCTTCGCATCAAAGTTCTTGACTTTTCGACCGAGAGATTTGACCATTCTAGGATTGGTCGTTTCAAGAATTTCGATCGAGGTTGGAATGTCATTGAAATGAAGAGCTTTGTGGTACATCATCCACCTAAAAGTCATAAGTAATAGCAAATCTGGGAAAGGGGGGGAAACATACTGTTCGGTGGATGTGAAAACACGGCCATTCTCATCCGTAAATTCACAGATGTAATGCTGGGATAGAAAGGGATAATCAGCATCGTCTGGATGCCAGAAAAATAGTGGTCCATTGTTACTCATCTTGCTGGTTTTGTTTGTAAGATTACTACAGTAGAATAAAGGGGAACTGAGATTCTGAGGAGGACTAGAATTTTATTCGAAGTGAGGCGAAGCAAAAACTGGATCCTTCGAGAAGGAGTTCGTTGTTTTATACACGATATAAATTAAAGGGGGAAGGTGCATGTAGTGAACTCAGAGTTTATATACATGCACTAATCAGATGTGAGTCAAACGGCAACCCCACATTCCAACTTAACTACGGCTACGGCCTAGTTTCTCTAGTGTAGGTTAGCCCAAACTATGAATTTCCAGAACATCGACAGCTATTTATATACCTGGATCAGAGGCAGTATACTTGATCAAATGGGTCGGGTGATGGTTGGTGGAAACTGGAACTGGACAATATTGAGTTTTCTATAACCTTACCCGGAAGGAATTTCACGGGAAACATCAATACGGAGCATCTCGGCTCGGGTATTATTACTTTGCCGAGTGTATATAAAAATCAGGCATGTATTACTGCTTTTCCGGGAGACGTTAAACCAGGTAGAGTCAAAGGTCGCAGGACACCCTATGCAAGATGATGTTTATATAGATATCCAGGGAAGTTCTTCTTTCGGCTTAACAAAATTGAGACTGAGTGATTCTAAAGGGTCTTGATTCATCTAAATATTGATGTGACTATGGTAATACTCGATATCTCTACCTTCTAATGTATCCTGTTTCGAGTAGAAATAATTATTCATGCTTCAGTTTTTCACAGGACCAATTCTTCATTTCAACAGAATCTTATCTTTAGAAGAACATAGTACCTGAGTTCCAAGTTTCAATCTCCGGGTTTTCATCACAATGCCGCAATAATTTCTACTCACAGCTCTTTCTAAATGACTTCTTCAAAGATAAAGTATCTTATGGGTAAGTTGCACCAAGAAACATGAGTCTATACTACGTCATTAAAAGAGCAAAGGAATGTTCAGTATCAATCATAATCTTCACACCACAGTAGCCTGCTCAGCAACATCCTGGAATAAGCAGTCAAACATTCTCAGAAGTCCTAGTGTGCCAGATGCGGGTATCCTGAATTGTGGTCGATTGATACATGCGTTGGCGCATTCAGACTTAGAAGTATATGGATTTGCTATTGTCAACCTAATTTACCACAACACGAGGAGATTAGAGGGCGAGAACAGAAAAGAGGAAACTGCATCATAGTTTCGAAAGAAGGGGAATACACAGATAGATCCATCGGCTTGAATGGAAGTTCTCAAGCCTAGAGAACTAGGGCGTAGTGAGGTCATAATAATAAGACAAAAGCATTAGCTCAAACAGATGAATTAAAGAACTTGGACTTCAAGTACCAGAATATGTTAGTTTCACGTTTCACTATTGATTAAAGATGGTAACTAGATACTTATAGTTATCTAAAAATATAGAAGAGTTGAAGTTGTCTTGATGAAAGTTTTATCGTTTATCTATTCTTCACATGCAGAGGTTCCGGTAGTCTGGGCGGTATGTAGCCCACTCTGAGATTTTAGTTTTGAGATTCTGAAAATACTATCATCGATTCCCCAATCAATCGCTCCAGATCAATTTAAAAATTGAAACTTTTTCAGTATTTCAGACAGATTCGATTTTCGAAGGGTATTGAATATTCCAAAATGCTTGATTCCCAGGCTGTAGTCTGGACTCTTCACACATGAATAAAGAGATAATAGTGATTCGGCCCCAGACTCATGACGAGAAATATATGATTAAGAGTTAAAGACGGTTGAGAAGAACAGAACTAGCACACTGTTTCATTCTAAGACTGAACAATCGTGAAAGGAGAGAACAATTTAAGGTCTAATCTACTACATCCTGCTTGTCTGTGTGACATCCATTCTTCATTTGCAACAATTAGATCCCCGCCTTGCTTGCTAGGTTTATTGCTCTAAATTATACATGGAAGATATGTGCAATGAAAATGCAGTGAATGGTAAACACATATTGCGTAGATAAGAAAGTAATAGTTCACTGATCAAGCGAAATCTCGTTAATCGAGGAACATAGGGGCCAGCTGTCGATATATCAATAAGAGAATTGATTCAAAATCGCATAGTCTCCCGTAGGCCATGAACAGCTTTCGCTAATCGACTAACGCTTCTATACCATCTTACAAGATGCAGTAGTATATTGACGCTAGTATTCAGCATACGGTCAGTTTAGCTTGAGATACTCATGGAACCTAGGTATTCGATTGCCCTATATGAAAATATCAATCCAATCTCTTTGCTTTATTCCTCAATTCACTCCAAACAGCTGCTCAATCAGAAATTTTTCGTCAAATGGGTATCAGATCTTCAAGTGATTGTTTTCTGTGCGGGGAGGATATTAGTTCATATATGAGTTGTTGTATGAACTGTGACGGCGAAATATTCACTTTCTGGACTAGATATAATCCAGAGAATTAATTGGTGCAACCGATAAAAATTCAATTTTTACGGCAGAATTTTCTCTCGTCCGAAATACAGTGAAATCCCCTAGGTAATGAGATCTTCATACTGTTCTCTGTGTATCACCTCACATCAAGAGTTATTATTAGAAATCTATACTGCACCTAGAGGCGGGGCTAAGAAATTGAATCACAGAAAAGCAGAGAAAGAGACTGAAGTTTTTGAAGAAAGACATAAAGATCTCTACTGTTGGGACCCGTCTTCCTTTTACTATCATAAAACAACATAAAGCATCACCAAAAGGTTGAACTTTCCATACAGGATAGAGATACTCATATGGACTTTGAACTTCACATTAACAGACATTCTACGTACAACACTTTTAAACTTTCTACTTACAAAAATACTTCTACAATCTACAAGTTGAACATTTAAAGGTAGGCTTCTATTCAGACGTTTCGAGATATGCTCTTCTGAGTTGAGTTGTATATTTTTCCACTAATCTGCATTCTTCATGTTTACCATTTTACTGACATAAAGCTTGGTAGATGATTAAATCCATGATGGAATCCTACAAATCTTTTGTTAGAAAGGTGTTTGGCATAGTCTATAACTCGAAGACTTACCCAGAGCTAGTAAGTGTGCCTTATATTCCCCTAATCAAATTTTTCAACCTTATCATGCTGTCACCAACAACATACGCTTATTTTCTTCCCATCTAGATCCAAAGCGTCAAGCTTTCGGGATCGAAAACTGACAGCCTAGCTCGCTCAACACTCCTTCAAAATGAGTTCGTCGATAACGAATACGTCATGTCAGCAGAGTATCTCCAGAAAGAAGCATACCACGGTTCATCCATAAGCCATAAAGTTGCACAGATACTCCTTTGGGTAATTTGGTTTCCTTTACGTCTCACTAGGTCACCGCTCTAAATTTCGATTCTCCACTAATATACTCTATAGTCCTTCATCTCTATTCTGATTGCCCCTATTCTCGTCATAGTCAACATACTCTTTCAATTTCGCGACTCCAAGTACTCCTGGGCTGCGATTACTGGCTGTCTATCCTTTATCGTATCACTCATTTCCTACTTTCTTCACAACAGCAAGGACCTTGACGAATCGTATTCAACACAATGGGGAATGAAGACTAGAAATACCGCGCAAGAGGTTCAAGATAGAATCTATATCAAGGACCGAAATACGTAGTTCTCTCTTTCCCTAACTGCCAACATGAATCATGTACTAACATTGGTACTGCAGAAAATTCCGCACCACTCACATTGCTCATATTCAAAGTCTTCAAACTATTCCCGAGAATCAATCTCCTACGAGTTTGAGCAATATGCGACATGAAATGAGTGAGAAATTTACCGCGGCGATGAAAGATATGACTTCTGAAACAAGAGTTACACTTAATATTTATGTATGCATATAGTCCCGCAGTCTCGTTATCACAATCCTGCCTTCTCTCATCGTTTTTCTCTTTCCCTTTTCTTTCTTCTTCTGGACCCCTGCATCTCTCGATTGAAGGAACGATAAACTAATATAATCCATAGCTCATGATCTCCGGAGCCCTATCCACAATTTTTCTCTGGGCCGCGCACCACTATTACTACAACTCAACTTCTTTGTCCGAAGCAACAAATCATTTGTTGTTCCTTGGTAAAGCTCTCGTTGCCATCATTATGTATACGAGTGTATTGCACCAAACGAAATTCTGGATCGAGGAGTTAGAGCGAGAGAGAAGTTGTATTATGAGAGGATGGGATATTGTAAATTGAGGAACGAATATGTGAGAAATAGAGAAACAGATGATACCGTTTCTTTTTCATTTTTGAATGGGTAGGGATTTGATTGCTGCGACTGCAGGACGGACCTGCTTCTGAGTTACGCGGGATGGATATCTCGTTGCAAAGTTTTGGGGGGGGTTGGAAATGAGTAGGCCACTAGGCAAACTTCTTACTGAGATCTGGGGTGGGATGATATTCATTTTGATACTTTTTCTTGAAATACAGTATCGAAGTAAGAAATCTTCTAGATTAAATACTGATAGCATATTTGATTCTACTTGATGTTACAAGAATGATATTCATTTGTGTAATGCCGCTTTAATGATGCAAACTGTACCTGCGAAGCATTTCTCATGAATCTGGGGAAATGTTCCTATCAGCATGGTGACTGGTATGCTCTGGTGCTGGCACATTGACTACTCAGCCGATGCGTTACATTCTGCCCGAGGGAAGAATTTGAGACTAAGTCGAAGAGATTTTTGATGAAGATTCTAGGAACATAACTATATGTCTTGTTGCACGACTTGAGAACGAAGACTACCTACGTGTATCATAGAGCCCAAGTCTAATGTTACTCAGCCAAACACTCGTTGGTCCAGCAGAATAGGAAGTTAATTTCTCCAAATTCAATTCCTCTTTCACATCCATTGCGCTTCGAATTTCCCTATCCAATCTCTCTCCACGTCAGAAGTCTTCTGATTGCTTGAAATAATAGCCTTCCCTTCTCAGAGTCTAATGATTATATTTAACTCTTAACATAATATATCATTGTTATCCACCCCAACTACAAAAATAAAAACGAGTACAGATCAATATTATTAATCATATAGATCAAGTATTTCATCTAACTTTTCGACTTTTCGACTTTTCGACTGTCACGGGTTCAATAGCGTAGTCTTGTGAATGCCTTAGGCATCCACATCCTATACAGCTGACGCCTTTTCGACACCTTCTTTCTTATAGAATGTTATCTAGAACCTATCCTCTGTGTCGTGATATCGACTTTTTGACTTTATAATCTTTTTTATTAATCTTTATATTTTTTTATAGAGAAACATCCCTTTTTAATTAAATTTTTATAGCATCTGTCTATTTCTGACCAAAAAGATTAAAAAGATTAAAAAGATACTTGATCTACATGACTAACAGTACTCCCTTCAAACCTCGGCTCGGCTCATTAATTCACCAAACTTCCCCAGGTTTTCGGAAATGCCTTTCTACATCCACCTCCCCCGCAACATTCAAGACACGTGCAAGCTTCCTATCCGCGACCCCTTTAATTTTGTTCTAGTCGCTATTCTATTCATGCTTCTCATACTCCAATGTCTATAACACATCTACATCATACCTCTTGCCTTACATTTCCAGTTCCAATTCCATTGATATCTAGAAGTAGATATAAAGTTATCACTCCATCGATTTCTCAACTCTCCGCCTTCAGAACGTTAACAGTGAGAAGATTACAAATACATTGTAGATCCTTTCACACCACAAGAATCTACACATCTCAACAAAGTTTGGGAATCATTTCGAGAACAAGGAGAGGAGCTAGAAACATGACATCGCCCGGATCTCGATCTCCGAGGTCTGATTTGGAAAAACAATATACCTCATCTACTAGTAGTTCTAAGGTAGATAGGAAAGCTAAGAAAGAGATTGCTGTTGCGCAGCCTAGTTCGAGGTGTGTGATATATTTCTACCGTTTCCACTTTCTTCCATTACCATCTCGCTCTCATTCATTCCATTCCAACTAACACACCCCACAGCATCCTGCTCATCTCCCCTCAAAACCAAATTCTCCTGCTCCATCGTATCCGCACTTCCTCTTCCTTCCCCTCCGCCCACGTCTTCCCAGGTGGAAATCTCGATTCCTTCCATGAATCACCTATCCCCTCACCCTCTTCTCCCTCCCGTCATGTAGATTCCGAGACATACCGTCTTGGGGCTATCCGGGAATGTTTCGAAGAGAGTGGAATTCTCCTCGCTCTCCCATCCGCATCCCCATCTCCATCTCCTCACGATCCCACCAAAAACGGCAACAAAAAACAACTCCTCCACATCTCCGAAGCAGAAGCCTCGCAAGCGAGAAAGGAAATCCACTCCAGGAATATCAAATTCTCAACCTGGCTTTCCCAACAAGGAGGAATCCCCGATACCGGTTCTCTCCTTCCATTTACCCGCTGGATTACCCCTTCCAACCTCCCAAAACGTTTCACTACACAGATGTATATATATTTTCTCCCTCTATCATCCTCGCCCCCCTCAACAGAAGCCAAAATAGAAAATGAGAGTATGACCACCAACCAAGAAAAAGAAATCCACACAGCCCCCACCCACGACGGCGGCATCGAACACACCGCCGCCGAATTCGCCTACTGCTCGACCTGGCTCGAAAAAGCGCGAAGAGGCGAAATTATTCTATTCCCCCCACAATTCTATCTCATGGAATTACTTTCTTCTTTTTTGCCTTCACCTTCAGCAGGAGCCGGAACCGATACCGACACCCAATCAAACTCAAAAACAAGAACACAATATTCAACCGAGCAACTCGCCGCGCAGAGAACCCAAGTTCTGCACTTCCTACAAGGAGACGGCGACGATGGAACGGGCGTTTTCTGGGGCGAAAAAGTAATGAGTCCGCTTTCGCTAGGGATCAAGAAGAGGAATGGAGATGGGAGGGTGATCTTAGGCTTAGAGGGACAGGGGCCAGAACTGGAGGGGATGGATAGGAAAGGCGATGCGAAGAGAGTTGTGCTTGTGAGGTTTGGGAAGGAGGGGCCGAGGGAGGTGGAGGTTAGGGAGAAGAGGGAGGTTTTGGAGGAGGAGAGAGGTGTGGATGGGATGGGAGGGGGAGGGGGAGGGACGAAGTTGTGAGGGGGTTGGTGCATGTATATGCAATGCATCGATTATAGTGACTCAATGACCATCCCATTATATCATGTCATGAGATGACAATCCCACGAACACTATCCCAAAAGCTCAAAAGTAAAAAATAAAAAAAATAAAAAAAATGTACTTTTACAATTTCAATCTCAACAGCTATGCCATGCTATTATCTCATTTCACCCAAGCGAGCGATCAAGAAATAAATAAGATGTCAGCCATGCATACATGCATCTCACTATATCAACAAAACGCATACTATTTACAATCATAATCTCAGTCATCTTCTCATACTCATGTTGTTTATAATTGAATAAACATCCCTTCCATTCCCTTCCATTCCATACCTGTAACGCCAACATGATTATTTTCCGGTATACACCATACTATTCATCTTCGTGAGAATTTGCGTCCAGATTTCATCACCCATTGTATTTTCCTTACCAACGATTCCCATATCTCGCCCATCGTCTTGAATTCCTCCCCTCCCCTCCCATCAAAGATCCTCCTCCTCTCCCCCCGCCAAAGTCCTCTCCTCGGCCTCATCATCCTCCTCTTCATCCCCCTCATCGTAAATCTCATAACTCGGCCACGCAACTTCAAACTCTCCCTCGTCCTCGTCCTCCTCGCCCAAAAATCTAAACGCTAATACCCCTCCCTCCTTCACTCCCACACTCTCTGGCGTATCCCCTAATCCCACTTCCAATTCCGTCCATCCTGCTTTCAGATCATGTACATCGACCGGGACCGCCAGCGCGATGTTTTTGACCGAATCCGGAAGGGGAATTTTGCGCTCTGTGAGAGTGGTGGTTGTGGAGGAGAGAGTGGTTGTGGATTTTCCAGCTGGGTTTCCAGGAGAAGGAAGAGGAGAGAGTCCGTCGGGATAGCGTTCTTGCAGAGTGGAGAGGAGGAGAGTGAGGATTTGGGGAAAAGTTTGGGTGGGGGGGACGAGGAGGAGAATGGTGTGGACGGTGTGTTTGAGGAAGAGGGTGAGGCTTGTGTCGCTGGGTGGGTCGAAGGTGCTAAGTTTGCGTTTGGGTGGCTGGGGAGAGGGATGGTTAGTTTTGGAGATGGGATTTTGAAGGAAGGGGGGAGGTTAGCTTACCATTTTGAGGGTTGGTTTATTGGGTTGGGTTGGGTTGGGTTGTGTTGTGTTGTATATATGGATTGGATTGGATTGGATTGGGTTGGGTTGAATGGAAGGGGGTTGAATTGGACTGGGAAGGTGTGTAATAATTGATCGATTGAACGATTCAATACAATATCTAAGACGCTCGATTTGTATTCGTATTTGTGGGTGTTTTAGTTTTCGATTTAGATTTCGAATTATTTCTTTGTAAGAAATGGGATGAATGAATGGATGGACGGAATATAAGTGTGCGTGCGGATTGAAGAACAGACATGCAAAGCGACGCGATAAGCTTAACAAATTCGCGAAAGCAGCTGATCTGGGAAAAAGGTTGATTTCTTCGTTCTTCAGCCTTGTATCTTGCGATTTGATCTATTGTGATATAATATAATACAATATTATACAATATTATACAACCTCACTTATTATTCATTGGCACGACAGTTTCTTTCGGTCTTCAATTCGTTATATCAACAGTCAACCAATCAATCAACCTACCAACCTACCAACCTACCAACCTACCAATTCAAAAACCATGGACCTCTCAACTCCCTCTCCGCCAACCACAGATCCCACCACCCCTCCCCCAACCCCCGAGGAACTCCTCGAATCCCAAATGAAAGCCTGGCGCAAAGCTCACCACGAAGCCCTCGTCCTCGATTCGCGCATGTCGATTCCATACGGCGCACGCCTCCCGCTCTGCACATCGATATCCTTTCTCTGCGGCATGGCGCTGGGCATCTCCCACGGGTCGCAAGCTGCATCGTTACGTTTCCGCGCCGAGAATGCGCATCGCTTGCCGACGTCGCCGACGGGCTGGTACTTGTATCACAAGAGCAAGAATTATAATACGGGGCTTGGGGGGGTGAAAGAGGGGTTGCGCATGGGAGGGAGGATTGCGTTTTGGACGGCCGGGCTGTTGGCGATTGAGGATATGTGTGATAGGTGGAGGGGGAAGAAGGACGTGGTCAATACTGTGGTGGCTAGTTTGAGTGTTGCAGGAGGGTTTAGTTTATGGAGTGAGTTTTATTTTTATTTCATTTTGTCTATTTTTGTTTCTGGTATTTGTTCTGGCTTTGGTTTCTGGAGTTGTGCTTGTGATTCTGATTGTGTGCGGGGGAGTTGTGATTTCGATATGAATCTATGGATTATTGCACCAATGGTGTTGTCTAATGTGTCTGCCAATTCTTCCCGTTGGGTGAGGAGAGGATTGGCAAACGTAAATGAGAAAAGGCAAAAGGCAAAAGGCAGATGATGGATGGATGGTCAATACTAACACCTCTTCTTCCCAGATCGATTCCCTATCATAACCGCCGCGAGAACCGCCAGAACCGGATTAGCATTTGGTATAGGATATGGACTGTTGCAAGATGCAGTTGGGTATGCAAGAGGGAGAAGATTGGGATATATAGATTTCTTAACAGGAGGAAAGGAAGAGAAAGAAGATCCGAGACCGAAAGAAGTTGAAACGACAACAATATAAAAAAACATGATAATATCAAATAACAAATGGAAATTAAATGGCAACTAAATGGTAATTATATCCACTTCATTATTCAATCCAGACCTTCATCTCCGTTCTCGTTCTCGTCCTCGTTCCTCTCTTCCATTCTCGTGTCATGATTGAGTATAAAAACACATTCATCTCCAATATATAGGTAATAGTTGAATACATCGGCATCAATCTTCACATAGATTTTCTTAGTCTGCTCCATCGAGTCCATCTCGCCGACATCAAAGCACCAACAGTTCGGTTTCCATCGGTTGTAGAATTCCCACAACTATCTGGGGCATCCAAAGAAAGCCAATTCAACCAATCATATGTGTTGATTTGAAGGTGGATATCCTGATATACTTGCGATAAGCTTGGATCTCGTGGTTGTCGACGGCATGTTGGATTGGGAGTTATCGATAAGCTTCATTTCACCATGTCGAAGTTCCCCTCCCTCGTCTCTTCGTTGTATGTTTGATATTGATATTGATATTGCTGTAGACATCTACTACGACTATTCACTTCACACTCCGATTTCGCTGGTTTCATTTTTCTTATTCATTTTCTTCTTGAACTACTTCTTCACCTCTTCCCCTCTTATTAATCCCCAAGTTCTCGTTTCCTATTTAAATTCCTCATCTATTCCGCTTTCCTTTTCTCTCCTTCTTTCCCTTCATTCTTGTCTGTTTGCTGGCTTGTTTATACATACTCAGTCCTTCCCGCAATCAATCAGTATTCTTTGCGCAACACAGAGGAAACCGAACCGAACAACACAGAAAGAGAAACACAAGACCGTATTTATACATCTATCTGTCTATCCATCGAGTTCAAAACTCCTTCTTTACCTCGTCCATCATGTCGAACTTAATCTCGCGGAAAGCATTACTTTGTACCCGAAGACCATTCCTGATTACACCTTCAAACTATAGAAGATTATCTTCGAGAACATCACCTCTTCAATCTGCGTCTGCTTCTGCTGCTACAGATGTTCTTGATCCAATACAATCCGATTCGAAGTCAACATCTAAATCAGCTACTATGCCAAAGATTAGTCCGCTTTCAATCTTACCTCTGAGTAATGTTATAAGATCTTTGGTTATCAATACTATTTCTTCTTCTCCTGTAAGTCTTATCTATCTCTCTACTCGAAATTATCCCCCCCCCCCCCTTAATTCTGGAGCGAAGCGAAAAAGCCTCCACGGTAGTGGCTCCCAGAGGGCCAGCGGAGCGTCATTTTTATTTAATCATTTTGCTTTGTTTTAATTTTTGCTTTTGTTTTCTCTTTACTACTTACTACTACACGCTTTAAATATACAGATCAAACTTTTACTAACCATTCCATCTCTTAACAATAGTTACTTCTCACACCATCCCTAAAAATAATGACCATCCTCGCGCATTCTCAAAACCCCTTCTTATCACCCGATCGCAATCCTCTTTTACGATTCTTCCTCAAAAACACCTTCTACAAACAATTTTGTGCCGGTGAAACCCACGCCGAAGTTCAAAAGACAGTTCGCGGGATTAAAGATCTGGGTTTCAAAGGTGTTTTTCTCTGTTATGCAAGAGAGGTTGAGAAATCTCCAGGTGCCAATATCGATGTGGAGAAATGCGTGAAGAATGAAGTTCTACCCTGGGCGGAAGGTACTTTGGCTACTGTCCGATTAGCCGGCCCGGGAGATTTCGTTTCCATCAAGGTTACTGGGGCTGGAAGTTTAGCTCTCCAAGCTTTAGAGGCAAAGGGAGTTTGTCACGATACTCTTAAACAAGCCATCGATGATATTTGTGCACTGGGTGCAGAACGCGGGGTCAAATTAGCATTTGATGCCGAACACGCAGCTGTACAAGCGGGAATCGATCTTTGGACCTTGAAATATATGAAGAGATATAACAAACCCGGTAAAGGAGGAGCAGTCATCTATGGAACCTATCAAGCATATCTCAAAGCGTGTCCTCGCGTCGTCGCAAACCACATGGCCATTGCACACAAGGAAAATTTCACCCTCGGTGTTAAATTGGTGCGAGGCGCATACATGGGTTCTGATCCACGCGAATTAATTCACGATACCAAGAGAGATACCGATGAATGTTACGATGGGATTGCCGAGGCTCTCATTCGTCAATCTCCGAACGCGATTCTGAAACCGGAAAATGGAGATGAGAAATCTTTCCAAGCGGTCGATTTAGCCCTCGCAGGTCATAATTTGGAATCGGTGAGAAAAGCCCAGGTGATCCGTACCGAGCAGGCTGAAAAGGGCGATGCGAGAATCGAATTGTGTTATGCACAATTGCAAGGAATGGCAGATGAAGTATCGTGCGAACTTGTCGCCGAGGGAAAACTTGCCGAAGCGATGAATTCTTCCCATGGGGAAGATCAAAAAGTAACAGTACATGGCGGAATCAACGAATTGATTGGCGGAACCAAGGGAGGAAAAGATCAATTGGATTTGAAAACAGATATCCCAAAAGCGTATAAGTATTTGACGTGGGGAACTACGGGGGAGTGTATGAAATATCTGTTGAGGAGAGCGTATGAGAATCGGGATGCGGTGGGCAGGACGAGGGAGGGGAGAGATGAAATGGGTAGGGAATTGGTTAGGAGGGTTAAGGGGGTTTTTGGGGCGTGATGAGTTTGTGGTATGATGTGATGTGCTTGGAATGATGGGGATTGAGGTGTTTTTTATATGATATTTTGCATAGCGTGTGTGCGTTGGATGGGATGGTGTTGGCTTGTTTTGTTTTTTGTTTTTGTTTTTTTCCCTCAGCTGGATTGCATCTTTGCATTTTGTATGCAAGTGAGCGAATGAGCGAGCTTTATTATGATATGATATGATATGAAATGATAAGTACCTACCTACCTATCTAGTTTATAACTCAGTCCGTAAGTAAGTAGGTTGTTAGATAGATAGGTAGGTAGTTAAATAGTCAAATAAGCGAATACCAATACCAATACCAATACCAATACCAATACTCTTTTTCATTTCATCTCACCTCACCTCATCTCATTTTCACTCGTTATATTTATGTGATCCCTAGTAACAATAATAATTTCTTCATCATTATCATGGGGGCAAGCCCCCAAACCCCCTTTTGCTCGCTGCGCTCGAGATTCGAGTTTTGAATTTGAGTGTTGACTATTAGGTTTAGAAGTGAAGTGTTGATTTTATTTACTTGTTCATTTGTTTATTTGTTTATTCATTGATTACAACTGTTAATAATATACTATACAAGTTTACACAAATATTAATAATAATACTAACCCCAATTTTCCAAACCATCCATCCCCATCACCATACTCCACCTACGAATTTGCTCTCCCCAATCCCTCTTTATACCTCTTCAAACATCTCTCCCTACTAACCTTGTGTTCCACAATCCTCTCTGGATATCCCGATTTCTTGGCTATCTTCGCCGCCTCTTTATCTCCATACGGTTCATGAATAGCCTTTCCCTTCACCCCCTTCAACTCGTCTACCCATTTCCGAATATACTCACCTTCTGCATCGAATTTCTCACTCTGCAGCAGCGGGTTAAAGATTCGAAAATACGGCTGTGGATCTACACCCGTACTAGCGCAAAATCCCCATCCCCCATTATTACTCGCGAAATCACCATCAATAAGATGTTCCATGAAATATCTCTCGCCCATTCTCCAATCAAGCAGAAGATGTTTGGCGAGAAAAGAGCCGACGATCATGCGGCTGCGATTGTGCATGTAGCCGCAATGATTGAGTTGTCGCATTGCGGCGTCGACGATGGGATATCCGGTTCTGCCTTCCGTCCACGCTTGGAAGTGGGCGCGGTTGTATTCCCATTCTATGTTTGTGTATTCGGGTTTGAAGGGTTTGTTCATGCAGACGTAGGGCCAGTGAACCAAGACGTGTTTGTAGAAATCTCTCCATGCTACTTCGGAGATCCAGGTTTGAATTCCTTGGTATCCGGCATTTAATTTCTTGGTGTTGTTGTGATCGCGCGCTGTGCGGATGGCGGTTCTAGAAGACAGTGTTCCGGAGGCAAAATGTACTGAGAGGGAAGAGGTAGAGTTTAGAGAGGGAAAGTTTCGGTGGTCTTGATATTTATTTATTTTTTCATCCGCGAATTTCGAAAGTCGTTCGTGAGCTGCATGTTCACCTGCTGGCCACATAGATCGGAATCGTTCCTTTTCTTCTGAGGTTAAAGATTTGTTCGTTGGTGCATCTGGAATTTCCGTTTCGAATAACTTTGCAAATGTTTTGCGCGCACTGGAAGGATTTTTTTCCGGGGCATCGAACAGCTCAAGAAGATCCGAATTCTCATGAACATGTGCCACCCATGATTTAAACCAAGGAGTATAAACCGCATATTGTTTTCCTTGTCCACTCTTTAACTCTCCCGGACGAACCACACACGTATCATGTATCACATCCATACATATGCCCTTTTCCACACAAGCTCTCACCATCCTAGCTTCTCGTCTCAACTCATCGACTTCATATTCCATATTCGCATAGAAATGTGAGCATCCCCATTCCCCCAATAATTCCAGAATCCTGCCTTCGACCCTCTTTCTCTTATCGATCGTCTCAACATAAAGCGGAATATCCAATTTCGCCAAATCCTTCTTCAGAATCTCCAAAGTCCTTAAAATAAAATCCACTCGAACTGGCGCTGTCAAATGCGCCTCGAAATCCTCAGGACTAACAATATACATTGTCACCAGAGGAATCCCCAATTTTTTCGCCTTTTGACTGGCCATCGACAATGCCGTATTATCCTTCGTCCTCAGATCACACTTAAACCAATGTACCACGCATTCCCCTCCTTTGTCAATTCCCTTCCTTTCCTTTTGCGTGTCCGCAAGCGCAGCGTGCAAAGCCTCGATTGGTCTCTCCAATTCATCATTATTATATGCGACGGCGCGCGGATTACACATTTCATGGGGATAATATTTCCTCAAGACAATGCCATTTTCTTCCGCTTCTTTTGCGCTGTGATGCGGTTGGCGGAGTTCAGACAGATCGTGGTCATCGTCGCTGACTTTTGCTTTCTTCTTGGAGCCGTTGAGATGGGAAATGGGTTCGGGAGTGGAACTAGCTTTACGTTTTGTGGATGCTGCTGCTGCTGCTGCGGTTGCTTTTCTTGTGGACATTTTGAGGATTCGAGAGGTAGATATGCAGTTCTGGTGTAGTATTTGTTGCTTTGTGAGGAATTGAGGGAGGGGAAGAATATTTCGTTGTGAAATGATCAACCTCGATGGCAGTTGCTTTGAAAATATATTTCTAGCAGGAGAAACAAAAAACATTAAATTTTCCTTACTTTTTTCAAAGTCGCCGTCAATATATATTATATGTATTTTATCATTTCGACACAGTGAAGAAAGAAAAATGGATTCTGCTTTTACGAACACGAGATTCAACGCGACCAGCGCGTACTTTTTCGATCCAAGGTCAAAGACGTCACTATGCTGTCAATCGGGAGACAAAGGCTTGGCAACAGTAAGTAGATAAGCGATGGAATATCTTTAGCTAGCGTGCGTCGATCTAAATGCAGGGGAAGGCTTCGTTTGGTATGGGATAGAGAACGGCTTTTGATCTTATATAATATATATACATAGATGTATATTGCGTATGTAAGAAATATTTATATCCTCATTTCTATTTAGGTCTATATATTACAATATATATAAATGACAAATTGAACATCAAATCAAATATCTAATACATCTCCTGATTTTACAAGCACGCTTCCTATATATGTAAGTTCTATTACCTTGCTACTCTTCGGCTTTTGAAAGAGAAAGACTTAATGAATACATGTGATTATATATAAAAATGAGTACTCTTTTGACTCGAAATTAAGAATATATAGTATTGACAAGTGGAACAAATGCAGATAGTATGATAGATGTTGAAGATAAAACATTAACAACCTAGATCTATATCTTGAGGAGTGGCAGACAGGACTTAGAGTTGAGAGAAGAAGATACCTCGATGAATTGATAGATATATAAAGACATCAAGCTCGCACCATCTAATTTTATAATTGATCTATAAAGTTAGTTTCAAGGATTCAATTCCTGTCTAGAATCTAGATTTCTGCTTTGATACTTATAAATACTCTACACAGCTATCAAGACCCCTCTTCCCTTTTCCAAATTCTCCTCCTCTTCCCTAGCGCCTTCCTCATACTCTCATATACACTCCCCATACAACTTGAGCTAAACCCCCCTATCCGAAACCATCTCATCCACTATTGATTAGACATCATCAAATAACAAACCAGAATCCATCTTCATCACTATTATATATCATCTCAGTAAACCTCAATAAATCTATCGCCTAGTCACTCAGTATTCATTGCTCAATATCCATACATCACCCAAAGCTGCAATGACTCTCCATTTGACTAGATCACCCCATATTCCCAAATCCGAGGATATAGAATATAAGACGTAAGAAAATTAAGAACAAGAAAAGTTAATATCCACTTATCTACCTACTTGTCCACTCCGTCTAGCAATCTTCATCCTTGTTACTTTGCAAAGAAGTCTCGCATAGCTTCCAAGACAAGAAATCCCCCTCGAAACCCACCTCAAGTTCTAAGCTCTTCTACTGATGCACTTTCTCTATCAGATTCCCGATGCCTCGTTTATGTAAGATTACCTAGCACATAGAAACTCAAGCCCGTGAATCATCGATAATCAAAAATCTATGAATCAAACTGATCAAATTATATATATATATATATATATATGTAGACACAGGAGTTCTGCATCTCAGATGTTCAAAACGCAGACTGTATCTCCTTGCACATTTTCGTGCAGTATACTGTATATATGATGCTTAACATGTAATATAATTTATTGGTCATTTCGCTTTGATATACTGAAGGAGTTGTAAGGAAAAGAAATTTATCATTATGGAATGTCATTAAGTGACCTTTAATGACGGTGGTAGGAAAAAGATAGAAATCCATCATCTAAGCATTAGAAAGAAACGCTTCATTCTATCTCAATGTAAAGACAGCAGAGGAAAGCATTTTTGCTGGAATAAATTGTGTTCACAGTATTATAAGCTATAAGCAAAGTCTCGAAGGTAGATTCATTTTTCTATCCCCGAAGCGCCCCCTCCCCTACCCCTTCCACAAACTTCCTTTCCAAATCTCTCGTCGCGAAGATCAATTCCGTAGTGACTGGCTCCTTTCTTTCGAGCCCTCATTCGTCTATACAATTATCTCTCTCTCCATTCTGTCCTCTCATCACAAGTATAACATTGAACATATCATTGAGGGTTCAACGGGGTATCACACTGTGAAAAATAGTATTCTGAAAGAAAAGACAGCATTGCATACGATTGTCTGCATTTATTTCAGCTGCATATTGCTGAGACAAAATTTGATATAGACCGAACAGTCAAATAAATGGTTCGTATCAACAGCTTGACTGTTTCCTTTTGACAACAATAAGATTCAGGCATTAAAATGTTAGGCGAAAATCTCGTGCCAACATTTCTCTGCATCGGAATCTATGGTGACCACTTCTCCATCTCTCACATATATCAGAACGTATTGAACGAGTGTCTATGTATGCTGAGTAGGCGGATACTGCAATTAGACTTGCACGGCATGACTAGACGGTCCACTTGCGATGGACATTCATGATATCATCCAAGAGAAGCGAGATTCAATCGTGTAAGGGGAGCACCTGAACTAGCAACGGGTTCAGAATCGGGTTCAGATTGTCAGATAATGTTCATTATACATAATAGCAATACTTTCACGAGAACGAAACCCCTCCAAATCAATCATGATAACTTTTGAAGATAGCTTTGACCCCAATCAGAAGACACTTGTCATTCTAATACATTGAGAATCGCGATAAAGAAGCCGCCCAATTATATCCTCCGAATAATATTTTCCAAAAAAATGTCAGACCCGTATCTGTGCTCCAACGAGATGCTCTAACGTCACAGCTCATCAGAAGGCCAGTATAAATATCATTCTCCGGCTTGTCCTGCTAAATGGGTTAATGAAAACCATCAAAAATAGCAATCTGACTCCTCGAACAAATATATCACTTGGAAGTGTGGTCCGAGAAGTTTCGAAAAGCCGGTATGGAACGCGAAAGGTGCTACATGTTAAAGAAATGTCCGGTCCACACACTGTCATTATCACCGTCACCAAAAAGAAAAAAAATTAATTTGTTGGATGTGGAATGTATCGTCGATTCGTAATCACAGATGTGAAGTGACTATTTCAGCATATGATGCCCATAAAGCTCATTCTTCCTTCACTTGATGTACGTCCTCCATTTCTTCAATCCCCATCCTTCCCAGGTATCCCAACCAGAAAAATTGCCAAATCTGTTTAAAGCAATCAGTCCCGCATTCACACAATTGTAATATCGAAATCGTATCGAATCGAGGGAAATCCTACCGAAAAAACCGAATAGTGCGAATTTATCTTTGGGATTGACCGCTCCAGACGTTCTTCAACAAACCATCGCGTTGAGCCAATCTGTTCAAAGAATCATCGGACTCTCCCATAGCTCTGATGAAACCGCAGAGAGCATAAACTTGGTTCTCGCCGGTAGCGCGTCCGTTCTCGTCAACCTTTGCGATGGAGATTTGGACGGATCCGTGGTCCTTGGCCTTGATGATACGGTTGGTGGCGCTGCACTTACGTGGAACGTAACTGTATGAAGAATTAAAGATTAGAATCCATTTTCAAGACCTTCCAACGCAACGATTGTGAGCGCATATCGAAATTGGTAAAAACGTACAGATCAACGAGTTCTCCCTTGTCGTTTTCCATTTTTGCGACTTGTTGGTTGGTGAGAAGAAGAAAGGTTTAGGGATTTCTTAGATTGGCGTTGATGTCGTCGAGGTTGAATGAAATTGGAATTCGATCGTGGGGCTTGGAAAATGAGGGTTTATGGTAAGCGAGAGATTTTTTGACTGCGTGCCATATATTCAAGGTTGTTGTGGCTGACGTGATGTGGCTCATTAGTTACAGGCTTAGATCGCTCGACATGTGACTTGGCGCACTTTTCGAGTCAGGTTTCAAACTAGCGGCGTGAATTGCTTATTCGTATTCGTAAACAAAGATCGAGGTTCTGTAGAGTGAAGATTGCCCGCACCAACAATTATCCATCAGCATGATATGAATTAAAGGACCAGTACGTTTCTTCGAGGGTTCACATTGTATTTTATGTGCAAGTCTTAATTAGCCGTGTCGCGCCTTCTGCTTTCAGGACACCGCGCCTGGCGCAAAGTTCCTTCATGTAATAGTATGACAATGACTACCACAGATGTCTTCATCATTTCCTCTTCGCCGCCGCGACCATCGGTGTCTTACAATGTATCTTCACCACCTTTGCCCTCTTTGGATGAAATGATTAAGCAAAAGAAAGCCCCCAACCTTCGAAGAGGTGTTGGTGCTGCCTCTATTCCCTTAGACGCAACAGCCACTTTCACGAGCGCGTCGGCTTTATCACGTCGAGGTTCCTCTGGATCTTTGCAAGAATTTGATAGCGCTCGATCATTAGCGACGACCACGAAACCTAAAGCTCCACGAAAACCTGCTGCGAAGAAGGAAGATGGGCCAATTGAGAAAGTGGCAAAGGCACCCCGCAAGACTACAAAAAATAAGGGCGAGGATATAGCAGAGGAAGTTATAGAAGGAGTTGTGGAAGAGGGGAAAGAGGGTGTCAAAACAATTCCAGAAAAGAAACCTCGAAAACCTAGAGCTAAGAAAACAGACAACCTTAGAGGAGACGGAGAAGATGGGGGTGTTACGGGTGCAGTTGTGCCAGACGCTTCAAAAGCGGCAGTGGAGAAGAAAGCACGCAAGCCTAGAGCTAAGAAAGGTGATGATGTTACGGGGGAGGGAGTGAAGGAGAGAGCCCCGCGCAAACCCAGGGCGAAGAAAACCAATGTTGAAGCTGGAAGTGAATCTGTGGCAAAAGAAAACGCAGTAAGGAGGCCTCGAGCTAAGAAATCGGACGGGGACACAACTGTACAACCTAAGATGGCTAAGGGCAGAGTTACTAAAACCACCAATGCCTCAAATCTGGACAAACTCGAAACTCCCAAAGCCGATAAAGCTAGCAAGCATTTTGCATCCAATCCTGCTTTTGAAGATATACTTGCAGAGGAAGGATCCGGTTTGGCTGAGGCGGTCAAGAGAAGAAAGAACTGGACTCCGCCGAAATCGAATCACCTTCTAGTTGACTATGACGATAGTCCAGAAGCTAGCAGCTCAGGCTGCAATCAAGGATTTACAGAATTATTGGGAAGTTTTGGTTTCAGCAGTAGTGAGGCAAATTCTATTGAGAAGAGGATATCCTCAGGCGTGTCTAGCGGAGCTGCTGCAACAAGAAAACGGAAATTAATCGAGATGGTCCACACCAATATTCCTACAACGGCTGGTACAAAAGCCACGAAGGAAAAGGCCGTAAAGAAAAAGGCTAGAACACTCACAGACCTTGCAACTTCTGCTTATGCAACAACAGAAGATGATGATACCATTAATGATACGCCTGCCCCATTGCTTGAACACTTTCCGAAAGGAGCTTCTGGAGAACTCACAAATGATGGTTTCAAAAAACCACCCAAACCGAGGTCAAAGAGTTCAGTAAAAAGATTGCCAAAATCAAAAAAGGGCTCCGCAGAAGAACCAATTCTTCTATCCCCAGAATCTGCACTCAAGCAAGTCGGTAACCAAGATTTTGTATTCGGAACTTCTAGTCAATTAGCAAGAGAGGATTCACCTTCGTTATTACGCGACCTGCATGATGCTATGCAAGCGTCGAATGAATTAGATGATTACGATGATCCTTTTATTTCGCCGCCTACGAAGATAGCCGAAAGAGCGAAAGCTGTAATAGCTGCGAAGCGAAATCTTTGGTCTATTGCAGCTCGTGATGATCATGGGGATCTGATGGATGTCGAGACGGTAGACTTGGCACACACACCTGTTGCAAAGCCGGACAGAATCATACTTTCTCAAAAACCTTCATCGTCATGGCTCACTCCTGCCAAGGACGAGTGGTACGATATTGATGAAATTGAAGAGAATCGACCACCCTCTACTCAAGTTCCAGTGAGACAAATGGGACCAATTGAGATGGCCATTAATTTGGAACTGTCGAATAGCCCTCTTCAACCTAAGAATTCTTCGAAGGATGTCTCTACATCTTCTCCACGAAAGAAACATACCAAGGCTTCCCTCATCAAAACTACTCCTAAGAAAACTGCAACTGCTAAGATGCCTGATTATGAATCTTTTACTACACCACAATTGTCCAGGGAAATTCAGAAATATAAGTTCAAACAAATCAAAAGTCGTAAAAAGATGATCGATTTATTGGTTCAGTGTTTTGAGAGTCAGAACCGGCCAGCCTTGGGTGTCCTGCAGGGTAACATACCAATAACGTCTCAGGGGTCATTGGAAGTCTCTAAAGTTGTAGCCAGCTCATCTAATCAGCTCGAACCTACCATTTCTTCCTCTCAAAGAGGTCGTGGACAACCCACCAAAGATACTGCTGCATCCAAATCAAAGGCGAAGTCAAAGATTACAAATTCGGTAGCAATTTCGGAAACAGACAGTGATGCCCCTCTCTCCGAGTTTCGTACACCCAAAAATTCCAAGAAGGGAAAACAACCTATTGGAGATGTCTCCGATTCTGATCATCCTATGACACCTTCACCACCACGAAGATCTCCCTCTCAAATTCGGAAAGCGTCCAAAGCTCTGGAATTATCTCCTGTTAAGAACGATCACGATGATGAGGCTGAGCAAGCACAACTTTTCACTCATATTTATACTGCAATTACCAGTGCTCCGCCATCACAGGACCTCTCAAATCCAAGCTGGCATGAGAAAATACTACTTTACGATCCTATTGTGTTGGAAGATTTGACATCATGGCTGAACACGGGAGCTTTGGGTAAAGTCGGTTGGGATGGGGAGGTGGCTCCGAAAGAGGTTAAGAAATGGTGTGAAAGTAAGAGTATCTGTTGTTTATGGAAAGAAAATCAGGGGGGTGGGGCGAGGAGCAGATATTGATAATGGATATGAAGTTGTTGTTGTGGCTTGGTCAGTTGACCTTTGCTGTTTAATGTTTAGATACCCTGTTTTGTATACATATCTTCATGGGCTCTTGAATTTGCTGGATATGCAAGTGCACTCATCTACTTTGATGATGGATAAAGAAAACATATTTCATCATCGTCTTTCATCTTTCTAAAATGCTCAGGTGTCTTTTGAACATTGGTGGGTTTAGTAGTGTCAACATATCGGTATATTAAATCGGTACCAGGATACCGGTACCGAATTCTCCGAAAAGAATCAGGAAACCTTTCGGTGTTTTAGTTAAAGTCGAACTTTGCTATCGCCAAAGTTTTATAATGTGGTCCTAACATCTCAGGGGAAGAAGCTGGGGTTTCGCAAAACCCCTTCGCCTGGAGAACCCCTGTCAAAACAGGAGCTCATTGGGAACCTCACACGTCAACTGTCTCTAAAGTTCTTGCCAGTGTATCATTCTATTTCTATTTCATCCTAATTCCTTAGATTAATCGCCAAGGTGATGCAAGCTATTTTCTATGAGAGAATTCCGACTGGTGCATTTCATGCTCTCTTGGCCAAAGCAATCCGATGTCTCGGATGAATTTGCCCTGATAGTTCATCTGATAGTTTTCATCTGTTGGCAAGATAAGATGAAGTAATATGATAATGCAATGATTTCATTATAAGATCACTTCATTCTTTCAATAAGTGTCATTTCCATTTTCTCGTTGCGTTTCTGTCTCACTTATTGTTCTATTCTTTCTATTCATACATTCTTTTCAGCTGTGCTGTAGATTGTTTTGCTTCTGAATTCTATTCATTCAATCTTTACATTTATATTTATATCTTTTTACATTAAAAATTTTTCGAAGCCAGCCTTCGATAGTTGATAAATACTAAAGATGCGTTTCTCGGACCTCGCAATCTTTTTCTCGCTCTCAGTAGCAACTCTTGCAGCACCAATTGATACAATCAAACGCGCTAGCACAAAAGCCACAAGTGCTAGTGTTCTTACCGCGGGAGACTACAGCTCCTTTCAGGTTTCTGATGGGGTAGCCGGAGATGCTCTGGCGGAAGTCAACGCCAAATTTCCTGTACGCACTCTCTCCATCATTTCTCTTGTCTATCCCCTCTTCAAAAAGTTCCAGCCCCTAACATATTCTTAGATTGACACCTCAAACTTTGCCGGTGTCTCCGCTTCTGATCTAGCTATAATAACCAAAGCAGCTCAAATATCCGAAGACGCTGAAGTAGGTACTGGTGGTTTCAACGATGCGATTGATGCTGCAGGTGGAACGAGTTCTACTGCTGGTGCTCCATTGCAGATTGGAAAAATCAAGAACAAGGTTTTGAAATTACAGACAGATGTGTTGAGGATTCAGATACAGACTGCACAGGGGAATGCCGGGAGTAAGTTTCTCCCTTTTCGTCTCTTTTGGGGTAGAGAATAGAGTTGAGAGATGAGACTAATGAAGAACTAGGCTCGAGTGAACTTGCAACACAGCAAAAGAAGTTGGCGACGAATGTTGCGTTAGATGTTGCGCAAGCGGGGAAAACTAGCAAGAGTATTAGTTTTTCGGGAACAGATTAAGTTCGGGGTGTGTGCAGGGTAATGCTGGAAATGTAAATGTGTATTAAACCAATGTGGGATAAGCCTTCAAGAGAAAAATAAAATGAATAATATCAAAACACTAAGTCATTCATCTTGGCTCCTAAGCATAAGAGCTAGACATTCCCGAGTTACTGAGATCATACTTGGCTTTCAGTTATTTTCAAAGTCTAGGTTAGTCATGGGTGGAGATCGTCCGGGTGACATCGAACTATTTGTCCCAAGTCTGATGTTCTAAATGGAGTTCGTTTACTATAGAAATACATGACTGACAGATTTTATCGCAGTAGAGTGATTTTTGAACGCAAAGGTGCTACAGCTCAAGCCAGTCCGTCCAATGTGTCTGGTTTCATGGTAAAATTGCTGGCTCACTAGCCAGAGGCGGGTGACTGGGCGTAGAAAATGCCACCTTTAGTCCATTGTTTATAGCGTATGCGATTTTGCTGTCGTTAACGGTGTTCATTTGGTTGAGACTATAGAAACCTTAGTAGATCATGATTGTACTTGGCCAACCTATATGAATCCAGTCTTTAGCTTGCCTGAGGAGCGGACACAGCGGAGCCTGAAGGGAAAGAAAAGGTAAACATCGATTACGAGCTATCCACTAAAATTAAGAACCATGCAACATTCGACTACTATCCATACACTTAGATGGATTGATGCAACGTCATGTTCAGGAGGGAGATGGGCCCAGATAAGACCAACGACAGTCCTGGGGTAGGGAGATCTGGAACATCTCGATATGTGCAATCTCTATATTCAAAGCATGGAAAGAATTTGATAGCCACAACATAGACCACATTAATCTTTCACCATACTTGTGAGGTTCTCGGGAGATGGGATGTCTGTATTCACAATACTGGTATCAAGATATCTGGACATGGTTCTGTTTCACTGCAAAAGCGTAGTTTCTATTTGTATAAATATTGATAAGTATCTTGTTACATGCGAGTATCTTATTCTTTATTCGCTTGGTTCTTATCCAAGCTTCCTGGGTGGCATATAAACAGTGTTTGTCAGATCGATATCTCTCACCTTGTCTCAAGTTCCTTGATATTCCATGCCCATCGCCATTTCTTAACACTTCGATACCTTTAACCGTCAAGGTGCGGGCAGTGCTTGCAGAGTTTTCACGCAAAAATCGTTACTGTATGATTCGCAAGTGAATTTTTTGAGAGAAAAAGCTTGCACTTAAGAAGTTGGAAAGCGAAGCGGCGACGCAGTGACAGCATCGCTCACAGTTCTTTCCAAAAGCGCTTGGCAGCCAATCAAGGAATTGACTTGAGTTATTTTAACATTGATGCAGAGATTTCTACCTTGGGGATCTTGAAGTTGAATGTAATCAAGGGATTGCGCCATCGAAGTGAATATATGGGAAACCCCGCTCGCGGGAGGTTGGGAAATGAGATGATAAGGGCGACAATAATTTCAATTTTTTTAACAACTATTCAAGCCAATGAGATACTTTTGATCAGTTTGAAAGTATTGTGCGCAAAGAAACTCTTCACCCTCAGGAGATTGCTGGAAAAATGCGCCATTGAAGTGAATATCATCGACGACTCAGAGGACTCAAATCAAGGAAAACCTGACGATTCCTTTATTCTTACCGGCTAGAAATCAAGAATAGGTGAATTCACATTTCAATAGAACGGGAAAGAATATGCTAGTCTACTACGTTTGTCCATTCGAACAGGAATGAAGTGTCTATTTAAGAGACTGCTCTTCCCGGCATTTCAATTTTTCTTCTTCTTCCCTACACAACAAAACTACTTTCCCATCTTTTGGGAAGTTGTGATCACAGCATTACCTTCTTTTCAATATTTCGTCTTCGCCACTTGGCTTTTACTACTTGCTCTCTACCGCCTTCTCACTTCCGCCTTGTGTCATACTCTTAGTAAGTTGCTCCTTCCTTTCAATCATCTCATAATCCTTTACCTTTTCAAGACGACTACTCTCCTACAATCCTCCACCTTCAGAAAAGTTCACGCGCTAATTGTTTATCGTTGTTACAGAAGTCCATTGCGCAATCATCAAGATGTCAGACGACGAGTTTCAGCAGGTAAGATCACCTTCCCTACATCCTGTCAATCATCCACCTACATGCCATCCCCATCAGTCCGTGATCTCAGATCATAGAGCGTCTAAAACTGGAGGCGATCACAGTTGCTTCCTTCCTACCTCTTTTTGGTCCATCTTTTCTCTTTCTATCTCAATCTCAGGTAGCGGAGTCCTGGTTGGAATGTTGTCAGGCATGTTCGTCCTCTATATACCCATTGTGGTTGGGTTTAAACCAGCGTACTCTCGTTTGGGGAGGACTTCCTTGACAAATACAGACTGTAGTCAGTTACGCATGATTGGGGATAACTATCAAATTACAAGAACTAGTGATATTCGTTTGGCGGAAACGCCATATAACGATCTGGCCTGACGCTCGAGCTGTGAGTCTCGAGTGGTAGCTTTACATCTTTAAGGTGCGCTTTTACGGGGTACCGGTGCACCTTAACTCTCCGTGTTTATTTAGAAATGATGACTTGGGCCACATACAGATGGTTGACAGGATGGTGATCTTACTCAGCCATGGCACTTCGGCTGACTTTTAATTCTTACTTTAGATCCATCGAATTTTGAGGCCCCCCCGAGGCAATCGTCGGCTTGAATCTGAGGTCGATGAACCTGAGGTCGACGACTCTGAGGCCGGTGATTCTGAAGTGGCTACATTGTAAGTTTGTCTGCATCAACATCACACTTCTTACCGTATCACTAACGAAATCTTAGGGCACCCAATCAATTGTCCGTCGATTTCGTCACTGCACATGCTGCTATGGTAAGATTAGAGACTGCGGCCAAGAAAAGTGTCATCAAGTCGAAGGTTTACAGGGTATGTATGCTTCCACCTCTTCCCATGCTATCCGGCAGTTTGAACAGGCAGACTTAGGGCCCGTTCGGATCGTTTTTTTAATTTGTTGACTAATAATTTAGTCTAATAAATGTTATAACGTGGTTTATCAGCGAGCGGATCATATCACTGAGTGGATCACTTTTATCTTAATTTATATCTTTCTTTTTCAACATGCGTTTTATCAATCAATTGATATACAATCAAATAATAAAGAAGCTTGAATACTCTTAGTTATCGAGGCTATTCAAAAAGATAAAAAGCTTAGTATTCGAAAAGTTATTAAACTATATAATTTATTATATATATTATTTTATTACAAAATAAATAATTTTATTTTTTATATCGAAATTCAAGCGAATTCTTATAATCTTATAGAATTAAAAGAGATAATCATTATTCAATATATTCTTGATATAGATTCGAAAGATTTTCTATTTAAATTTAAAAATGTAAAAGATATAGTAAATTATATTTTCGAATCGAGGGGTGCGAAATGTATTAGGAAGTTTTGAGTGTATCGATTTGTAAAATGTTGAATCGAATTAAAGATGTGTTTTAGTTGTATTTATGATTTTCAAAAAGCTTTTTGTAAGGATTTTAAGTTTATTAAAGAATGGTTTCAATTAATTGCAAATATATAAATGAAATATAATATTTTGAACAGAGATTTTTATAATTTTAATGAAATAGATTTTATAATAAAGATTATATATATAGTAATGGTTGTTATTAGTGTTAAGAAATGTAATAGAAGTAAATCAATATAATTAGATAATTGAGAATAAGCTATAGTAATAATATGTGGAAATGGAGAGGGTAAAATTATTCCTTTATTTCTAATAGTTTAAGAATAGATTCATTTCTTCAATTGATATATCAAAACGAATCTTCTTGTGGAATAGGTTATTAAATTTATATTTAATAGATAAACAAATAATGAAATAGATTTAAAATAATTAAAATATTTTAATAAGTATATTAAAAATCAAAGAAAGGGTAAATATCGAATGTTGGTATTAAATAAATATGAAAGTTATAAATCAATAGTTTTTCAAGTATATTGTAAAGAGAATGATATTATATATTTATGTTTATTATTATATTCAAGTTATTTAATTCAATTATTTGATATTGATTATTTTAGTAATCTGAAATGTTTATATAGGGATCAAATTAATGTTTTTATTAAGGTATATATTAAATATATTTTGAAGGTTGAATTCTTTATAGCTTTTAAAACTGTATATAAGAAATCAATTACTTTTTAAAATATAAAAGTAGGATTTCAAGGAACAGATTTAATTCTATTTAATTCTAAAGCTGTATTCTTAAAATTAGATATTCGTATTTATATATCTACCTCCCCTTCTTTCAATCTAAATCAATAAATCTCTCAAACCCTTTGTAATTCAACTAAAGCTCTTTTTTAATCAACTTTAATTAAATCTCGAATAACTTATTATTAATCAAGCTTTTCAATATCTATATTTGAAACTATATTAATTCTAGCTAAAAGTATAAAAAGATTAGCTTATAAAAATACACTTTTGAATATAAAGATTCATATATTTTGAAAAGCAAATAAAGTATTAAACAAATATCGATACACAAAAAAGATTTAATTATATTAAGAAGAAATATTCACTAAACAAAAAACTCTTAATATATTATTTCAACAAAAGATTGATATTCAGATTCAATATAACAAACATCGAAAAGGAAGGAATTCTAATAAAGAAATATTTTTTAGTCAATATTATAATAAATATGAAAAGATAGATTATAATATAAAAACTTATCAAAATAATATAATAGATTCTAGATTATTAGATTTTTAATAATTTCAATCAATTGATTCAATTGTTATTGAATAATATAGAGTTAAAGATATAAATTGAAATAAAAGTGATCCGCTTAGTGATATGATCCGCTCGCTGATAAACTATATTAGATCTATAAAATATAAAATAATAAATATTATCAAATACTAATAAAAGTTGCATTACAGATTTATCGAGACTTAATAAGGTTATTATACAAATTTTCAAAATTTGTAAATTCATATTTTGTAGCTTTTTGTAACTCAACATAAGCATTCGGCAAATTACTTTTTTTTCAATTTTTTTATCAATATAAATCGTTGACCTATATTGCCAACAAATATAGCTCTACATCGCCTAAAAAATCGATCCGAACTGGCCCTTAAACGTGAGGTTTTAATCTGTGAAAACCATTCGACATTCAAAATGGGTTTGTTGATATCCGCGTGTTTTAGTGGCGCCATTTCGCAGTGATGCTTTTTAAATTATTCAACAACTCTGTCCAAAAAACCGTCCTCATGGTATGTTTCAATGTCTCTACATATGAATATTCTGATTTAATTCCAGATCCTCATTGGTGTCCTGTGTTACCTCCTATTTTCGCGTGGAACATTAGTTCTAGATTATTACCTTGATCAACGTGAGATGGTTGTAGCTGGGGCTATCTGGGCTGGGATGCTTGCGTTGTTGTTTATATTGATGATTTGGTTTCAAAAACAGGATATGGATACATGATAACATTCCGATAGATAGAGTAGTCCTTTGAATGAAATGGTGACTTCTGCATTTTACATCATGCCATGTAATCTGCACTTGAAATAATTATCATGATGCATTGTGTTCACTGCAGTGTGTTGCAGTCTAGCATCCATGCCCTCAAAGACTTCGGAGTTGTGCACAATGATAGGAGGGACTATGTTACCAGATTAGACTTCCACACCAACATTATGATCATTTCATTTGCGGATACACTATGAGCCACAATTCATAGTAAAATAAATTAATTATCAAAAATTAAGATCTTAACTATCATATCATATCATATCGAAACCATAATCCCAAAGCAGCAAAGAGTAGGTAGCACAGAAGAACGAAACTTGCAGCACCTCTAATCAGCAGTTCCACTCTTGCCGCTTGCGTTTCTGCTTGCTTTCTCCTTCTCCACAAACTTCAATGGTCTGTATACTGGATCCCACATTTGTTCTCTGATCCACTCTTCTAAGTCTGCATCTTCAGTTGGGATGCCTTTCTCCTGTGCCAGACCTTCTTCGACCGAAGTTTTGATGACTTCTTTAGCAATATGTACGCTGATTTCGCGAACATCAGCAACATCAGGCAGTAGTCCCTTATCTGGATTCTTCAACGCCGGACTTTGAGCAGCTAGTGCTTTGACGGCTGAGACGAGCATTTTGTCACTCAATAATTTTGTGCGGGAAAGAACGCATCCGAGACCGATACCAGGGAAACAAGTCGAGTTGTTACATTCTGCGACTTCGTATTCATGGTCTTCGTATTTGACTGGTGGGAAAGGTGACCCGGTGGCTATTAAAGCTTTGCCTTTAGTCCATTCGTTGATATCTTTTGGATCGGCTTCGTGGAGACGGGTAGGGTTGCTGAGGGGAAAGACGATAGGTCGGTCGACGTGCGAAGCCATTTCTTGGATGATTTCCTTGGTGAAGGATTTGGGCTTTGTGGAGGTACCAATCAAGACGTGTGGTTTGACTTCCTTGATAACTTGGAGAAGATCCCCGTGGTCTTTGCCTTTCCAATCGGAATCTTCACGCGCGTATGGGATTTGTGCGTGAGTAAGTTTGTCACCGTGGGATTTTAAAAGGAGACCTGGCTTATCCACACAGTAGATTTGTTTGGCGGCTTCTTCCTTGGACTTTCCACTATCTGCTGCAATGGCATCTCGAATTTGATCTGCAATTCCTGTTCCAGCTGTCCCGGAACCAAAGATCACAATTCGTGTGTCTTCGATCTTGACTTTGCTCACGTGAAGACCGGCCATCATTGCTGCTAAGGTGACACATCCAGTCCCTTGGACGTCATCATTGAAGCAGGCCATCTCGGGACGATATCGGTCGAGAATTCTTCGGGCTATAAGTTTATTAGTGTCTTATGCTTCATTGAGGGGTTTCGTTCTTACCATTTGGAAGTCCGAAATCTTCGAAGTGAATATATGCATTAGGATAAAGTTTTCTAGCATTTTGAACAAATTTGTCGACGAAATCGTCGTACTCCTTTCCTCTTACTCTAGGTTTCTTCAAGCCAAGGTACAGATCATCGTTAAGAAGCTTCTCGTTATCGGTTCCACAATCCAAGACAACTGGGAGTGTACGATTTGGATGTATACCAGCACAAAGTGTGGTGAGAACTAGTTTTGCAACTGAGATCAAGACACCACCGACTCCTTGATCTCCGATTCCGAGAATTTCTTCTCCATCTATGGAGCGCGTTAGTACTGCTTCAATAATTTGCTTGTAGCCAACATACCGGTGACAACGATGTAGTCAATATCTTCTGGTCCACCCCACTGAGCTAAATCGTCATGAATTCGATCGGTATCATCAATATTCAGGAAACAGCCATCAGGTCTTCTGAATATTCTAGAATAGTTCTCGATTGCCTCGCCTTCGGTTGGCGTATAGATAATGGAGAACATTTCCTTCATATGATCTTGGATCAACTGGTTTGAAGTTAGAACAGGTCCTCATGGTCATGCATTTCACACGTGATTATCCAAAACGCTCGAGGAATACATCTTCCAAAGATAGCAGGTGCGACGCTGGGGTTGTTGGAGAAAGACGAAGAACTTACTCTGTAGTATAGAACCTCATTCTGATCAGCCAATGAAGTCATGAAAGTATTCTTCGCCAAATCATCTGATCTCGAACTATACTGATCGTAAGCCCTCTTGACTTGCTGATCCAAAGTCGAGACATTTGAAGGCAATAGTCCCGTTAACTTAAACTTTCTACGCTCATCTGCTGGGAAGCCTGCACCTTTGTTGAAGTAAGGTGTGTTTAGAAGTGCAGTGCCTGTTAAAGCACATTCCAGGGGACCACTGGTACTGAGAGGTAGATTGCCGAATTTGGGATGTTTTTCATTCGGTTTGGTACGCTTGTGAACAGAGGAGATGTTTCTCTGAAGGGAGGGATTATTAGAAGACATAATTAGTTGCTGCTTTGAAATCAACGGAGTGATTCTAAGGTAGTTGGCATGTGGGGTTGATGTAAGATTGTTGTATTTGAGAGGATTCAGATTTCGTTTGAAGGCTTGAGACATGTAATTAATATAAAAGGGAAGAAGGTGACTGAAGAACGGAAAGTATATTGAGATTCATTAAATTCACTGGACTATATGTATCACATGTAGAAGAGAAGTAGGTAGGTCTGTGACCTCAACATATTACATTTCCATGATATGATGATGTGTTTTTGTTTGCATCGTAGACGAAAGTTCTCATCTACGGGATGACGTTACTTGGCACAAGTTGGAACATTTGGAGTTGTGGATAAGGGAAGAAGTACCGAAGTAGTGGAAAGCTTGATTTCATATGGACTTGTTAGATAATATAGATGATTAGTATGGTGCATACGGCTTATACTTATCAAAAAGAATGGAGATTATTAAACGTACGTCCAATATAATGTGAGTTGTGGTTGATGTCTTTGGATTTCCTGATTAGCTCTCGGATTCACCTCGTAGCTATTTGTTCCAGAACCCGGATTATGTTTTTCGAGTGTGCTTTGATGATTGGGGATGATATCGTATGTAAGCTAAGGAGACTGCACATCATTTACGAAGATTAGTTTTGTGTGCTGTCACCTTGACTATTCCCATCATTCTATAAAAATCGATATCATTCACTCCTGTGTTGTATGTTTACTATCAACAATCCCCCTCAGTCCTTGCATCGACATAGATGAGCGTTCTTATCGCATTAGCTTCAATCACTTCGCAATCCCGCCGCCGACTTTACTTGATGGAGCATAAGCCGTAATGAATCTGATCCACCCAATGATTTACCTTGTCTCGGCGGGGCTCAATGTCATCCAATCGTTGTGCACGGTTATACAGGATTCTACATGTTTAACATCTATCCATAGGGTAGGATAGTAGTTAGAAAGTTTGATTACTAGGTATCTGAAGCTATCCCCAAATCTTTGTTCTATGAACGACTATCTTAGAATAGGACTTCTCGGTAAACGTTCCAGGGGCTCAACGGAACAGACGTTGTGCAAGCCATGCTGGAAGCACCCAGATAACAAGCTCAAGAGCGACGTGAAAATTAAGTATAGTGGCTTCACTTCAAAGGAATTGTAATCTCATACCGTCAAGTTAGGAACTTGATGAACGATCTTGATAATCTACAAGGGAAAATTGCGTCTTACTGGCCCCTCAAACAACATCGGCACAGTAGCAAGCAGAAAAGAAGGCACAGTCACTACGCGCACGGGAAAGCATCTCGTCCATGATCATTCTATTAGGTAGGCAATGAGAAACAACAATATTATCTGGTAGTAAGATGTAGGTACGCAAGGAGCCACACTCCTGTAGGGCTCTCATGAAGAGTAGGAGTATGGACTATGAAGGTCCTTTAATTAGTCTTGCAATATATCCTCTTGTGAAGGTATAATCCCGAAAGATCACGCCTTATTTCAACCTCCATTCAATCTCGACACAAGACGCGAAGATATTGAAAGGCTCTTCAGAGAAGAGTCTCATATATGGGTGCCAATGAAGGCTGAGTGATTGATCAAGGTATTGCTGTTGTTTGTGGCATGTTGAGCCGGATGAGAGAACGCGCTCATTCACTTACCACACCTCAATGCTACGCATCGACTTACCCTGGGCCGTAGTCGGAGGATTTAGTCCTTCATGGCATGACATCGAGTGGATATCAGACCTTGGTGTTTCTCGTTGTCATTGAGATGAAAGCTTACGAGTAGGAGTAGATGTTTAGAAATGGAAATCGAAATGGAAAAAAGTAAAATTTATTTTTGCGCACGAAAAGGTCTAAGCTCCAACTATTCACGTGACCATGGCACCAATCTCGGATTGGGAAAGATCATTTGCCGAAACACGAAATCTATCAAGCCAGCCCAGCCGCCAGCTTCATCTTTGTGCAACTTCTTGTAATCATCTATCTATCTACCTACTTGTTAATACTAAGACTTGCATTTCTTCATTGTTTCTCTTTTCAAGGCCATTTGCCATTCCAGTACCTCTCTAATTCAATCAATACAATGGTTGGGAAAAAGAAGCGCGGTCATCCCGATATCGAGGAGTTACTGGCTCGTCCTTGGTGTTATTATTGTAAGTATCGCTGTCGCCACCCATTCCCACCATCGCACGATCGCCATTCTAACAATTCTCCCATCACAGGTGAACGCGATTTCGATGATTTGAAGATTCTCATCTCTCATCAAAAAGCCAAGCATTTCAAATGCGAACGATGTGGTCGACGATTGAACACTGCTGGAGGTATGTCATCTATGGTCTGGACATGTACCATTTGATCAAAGCTAACCAGCAATCTGCAGGACTCTCGGTTCATATGAATCAAGTGCACAAGGAAACTCTGGCAAGTGTCGACAACTCTCTTCCAAATAGACAGGGTCTCGAGGTCGAAATCTTTGGTATGGAAGGTATCCCTGAGGATGTGGTTCAAGCACATAATCAGCGCATAATTGCAGGTTTCTATCAAGCGGAACAAGATCGTCGTGCTGCTACAGGAAATCCTGCTCCAGGAACTGCCAATGCTGGTGGTGGTCAATCAAAAAAACCAAAGGTGGAATCACCAGCAGATTTAAAGAAAAGGTTAGCAGAGCACAAAGCGCGGAAAGCTGAACAAGCAGCAAATGGTGGTAGTGGTGGAACCACACCATTAGATACAGGCATATCTAGTGCCGCAAGTCCTTTGACAACCACGCAAAGTCCCGGTGCATTCGTAAGTTTTCTGATGTCCTTTCAACGAATTTCAATTCTGACTTCCATGAATAGAACAACTCTCCTTTCCCTACTCCCCAAAATTCTTATGGTGCTACACAAGGTGCGGGCTATGGATCATTTTCTCAAGAACCGTACAGTCAACCTGCGGCAGCTTACCAACAGCCATATAACCAGCAGCCACCTTTCTCCGGACCTCCTGGTCCATCTTATCAACCTCAATACTCCCCTCCGCAATATCCGCCTAACGCGTATCAACCGCCACCATACGGCGCCGGCTCCCCCCCTCCAGGATCATTTAACGGATATCAACCACCACCATCTCAGACTCCACCTACACATGGTGGCCTTCCCAATCGACCCCCAAGTCTACCACCCGCACCTGGTCTTCCACAAAGACCTTCATTTGGTGCACCGCCAATTCCGCCATATCAGATGCAACAAATGCATCAGAAGGGCGGCTGGAATGGTAATGGATGGAATGGACAAGATCAAAACTCAGCTACGTCACCAGCTTATCCTCATCCTCCAGGTCTTGGGGAACATTCGACTAACGCATCTACTGTTGATGACCTTGTTTCAGGCGCGGCCAGAGATGCCGATGATGACATTGACAAAATAATCAGAATGGCAGAGGCAGGTATTAAGCCTCCGAATAGGAACTCTGTCGATCCATCAAAAACCGAAACCCCAGAAGCCGCTGCTGCTCCTGCAAGTGTTGCTCAATTAGAGCCATTACCAGAAGCAAAAATCGAGGTCGCCGAGAAGAAATCCAAGAAAGATAAGCCGATGAAAATGATATACTCAGATAATGAAGTGAGTCCGGAGGAGAAAATGGCCAAGATGCCCAGGTACGCATTTGTCCCAGATGGAAAGACTGAAACATCCCTTGAGGAATCTGTTGCTGCTGTTACTGTCAACAATTGATTATTGGAATGATTTCTCGAGATTATATCACAGAACTCGTCTCAGATCACTTTCAAAGCACGCATTTGAAAAGTTTGACAGAACCCTTGGTACCTCGGATATTTTGATATAGGACGTTTATATTCAACAAAATCATGGGGAGGAATCGCGCTGAAAACAGCTAAGTCTTTCGGGAATATGTTTGACTTGTCATTTCCTCTTAAAAAATTTCGCCTTCTGATTTTAGTGTCTACATTTGGGGTTTAGGGAGCGTTCATGCATGATACTGGTAAGTTTCATTGATGAAGGGGGTTTAGCATTACACTTTAGAAAAGTAAAATTACGGACGAGATACTCTTTGTAAAGGTCAAAAAGGGAAAGAAAGAGGAGGCTTGCTTGTAAGTACTTCAAGGTTGGCGATCTCTACACCACACACACTTTCCATAATTCCGAACAAACTCTTTCGTATTCATTGCCGCTTCGTATATTTCGTGATCAATTATACTTTTTTGCAAATGATTGGAATATTAGCCGTCGTAACTTTGCCATAGTTGGCGAAGGTCATCTTGAGCTGGAGGGTTCACATATAACCCAGAAGTATATAATTTAGACTATTCAACCTTCTACATGTGTAGCCTTCTAGACTACATACAAGGTTTTACCCGCAATCCCTCCCACTGTTGCAACTATACGTGATTTGTTCTATTACTCTATTCAGGCTAAATGGAAAAATGGCATGTTCAACCCCGCAAAATCTTTATGCCGATCTCTACACCACTCTTTCCGTAAGGACCTACACCACCATATACCACGGATAAGTTTAGTAGTTGGCTTAGCATGACTACAAGAAGACACTACGCTGCCAGGCACAACAAAAAAGCTTACAAGGGATTTGCATTTATCCCATGCTTGACCTTAGATAATTGGTCCGATCAACACGAGCTTCTCTACCCAAAATCTGCATATGCAAAGGCTTTATCCTCTGATCCGCTTCTTACCGTAAGTTGCAAAAAGTTTAGTTTAGGCGATATGGGGCCCCGGATTTTCTTATGGGGAATGCTGCTACAGTACTTAAGTACCGCTTGATTCCTGATTCCAATGCTCTAATTTCATACAATTCCATTTGGCTTGATCTCTTGTGTTTGCTTGCATGTCTTTCTTGGAGAACTCCATGCGGTGACCAACAATTCAATCATTGGCATTCACAATGACATCTTCCAGTCTCTGTAGACTGCCTCTTTTTCTCACTTCGTTGACATTTCTTTTGCCGTTGATTGCTGCATTGGGCCAAGATCCAACAATCACAACGACAAAACCGACAAATGGCACATCTTCTCACTTGCAGATAGCGGGTAAAGGGCTCAATGCGCAAATATTAGTAAGTAAAGAGGAATGGTGGGGTGTACTGAGGGTAGCAGAGGATTTGGCTGGGGACTTAGGAAAGGTTGTGGGAGAGAATTTGACGTTAGCTTATTGGGATGGAAATGCTGGACCAAAAGTTTCTACAGGAAGTCCTAACTCTGATGGTGGTGGTCCAGGTGGGGATGGAAATGGTCACCCACCACCACAACAATCAAATCAAGGGAATAATGGTAATGGGGAGGGAGGAGTAGTTGGTGATATCGCCAATCCAGGTGGTGATGTGGGACACAACGCAACGGTTGGTAGTAACAGCAGTGGTGCAATCGAGGTACTTTACACTTATAGAGCGCCTACTAATAATGTTAATGTAAGTTCTTTTTCTCTGTTAATGGCTCTCTAGGTCTGGAGGTAGGCAAGCATCATGCCATGCCATAGCCAATTAGTTCACAGATACTAATTTTACACCAACATAGTATACCCTTGGTCCAGAACAAAACTTCACTGGCCCTACTCTCCATCCATCTGATCCTTCATCTACTGTCCTTATTGTAGGGACTCTCACACAATCGCCACTGATCACACAACTTATCACATCCGGTCTTCTAGACCCCAAACCCATCAAGGGCAAATGGGAAGCCTTCATGTCCGTCATAGTTCAAAATCCTCTCCCCGGTATTCAGGAAGCAATGGTGATCGTGGGAAGCGATCTCAGAGGTACCATTTACGGACTATATGATATTAGTGAACAAGCAGGTGTTAGTCCTTGGTGGTGGTGGGCGGATGTTCCTGTCAGGAGTCAAGACGGTGTTTGGGCATTAGATCCAAATTCGACACAGCATCATGGGCCGGGACAAGGGCCACAAGGAGAATCGGGACAAATGGGTCCGCCACCCGGACCTCCCAGTGGAGGAATGCAGATTTTAAAGATACAGGATACACCGAGTGTGAGGTACAGAGGATTCTTTTTGAATGATGAGCAGCCTGCATTGACGAATTGGATCAAGTAAGTTTTAGTACTAAGACCAGAGAGACATGACTGCTAATAATCACAGTGCGAATTATCCACAAGGAAAATATAGTCCTGGATTTAATCATTACTTCCACTCTCAGGTTTTTGAACTCCTACTAAGATTAAGAGCGAATTACTTCTGGCCCGCTCAATGGAATAGTATGTTCAATGTAGACGATTATGCTAATCAACCATTGGCGGATGCTTATGGAATTGTAATGGGTACAAGTCACACAGAACCAATGGCGCGTGCCACCAAAGAATGGTCTACTTTCGGCAAAGAATATGGCGGAAATGGACAATGGGAATACGACACCAACAATGCATCAGTCGCGCCTTTCTTCAAATATGGCGCTGAGCGTGCTGCTCCTTATGTGGCGAATACCCTTTTCACGATGTCAATGCGTGGATCCGGCGATAATGCTTTATCTTTGACTCAAGAACAGGCTATTAAGGTTCTAGGGGATGTATTGACAAAACAAAGGCAGATCTTTGGTGAAGTGTTTGATGAGTGGAATGTAACTGAGATTCCGCAAATGTGGTGTTTGTATAGTGAAGTCCAGGGATATTATGAGGCGGGAATGACGGTTCCGGATGACATTACTTTGTTATGGGCGGATGATAATTTTGGGAATGTGAGGAGGTTGCCGTTAGCTAACGAGACCAGTAGGAGTGGCGGTTCTGGTTAGTAGATTGTTGATTTTGTTTGGGGATAGAGATCAACTTACTGACGTTTCATGTAATAGGTGTCTACTATCATGTGGACTATGTTGGGTCTCCTCGAGACTATAAGTGGATCAATACCATTCAGCTTGAAAAGACTGTTGAGCAGGTGAGTCATGCTCTGATTCTCTCTATCATGATCATAGAAGTCTAACTTGATATACCAACAACAGATGCAACTTGCTTCCGCTCGTCAAGCAAATCGCATCTGGATGCTCAATGTGGGTGATTTAAAACCCCTCGAGATCCCCATAAACCACTTCATGGATCTTGCCTACAATACACCTCAATGGGGTTATGATTCTGTCCCCACGTGGCTTAAATTATGGGCAAGCAGAGAATTTGGCCCTGAATACGCCTCCAATATTTCAAGCATCGTGGACACATATGGCATGCTGGCTGCAAGACGAAAATACGAAAACATCGATTCGACAGTTTATTCGGTAATCAATTACAACGAAGCTGACGCGATTCTTGCACAGTGGGACGAGTTAGCCCAAGAAGCTCAAGCTATTTATGATAAATTGGGAGATGATTGGAAACCAGCTTATTATGAGATGATTTTACAGCCAGTGCTAGGAGGTCAGGTTGTCAATCAGATACATATTGGCGCGGGTAAAAATGCGCATTATACGCAGCAGAAGAGGAACGCTGCAAATGAGGTTTTCCAAGAGGTATTGGAAGCTTTCAAAATGGACCACAATTTGACGCAGAGATATCATAACTTACTCGATGGAAAGTGGAACCACTTCCTTGACCGTAAGTATACACTCTTTTCTTCTGATGCCATCATGATAGCACACTTACACTCACATAGAAACCCATCTCGGGTACGATTATTGGCAACAACCAATGCGTAATGCTCTTCCTCCAATGTCCTATGTCCAGGCTCTCGAAACTTCTCTTGCAGGGAATATCGGCGTCGGAATTGAAGGATCAAATGCTACTGTATCCGGAGATGACAACTACCACACGCTATCCTCAGAGGTATTGACTCTACCTCCCATGGATCCATACGGACCACAAACTCGTTACGTTGATATCTTTGCTCGTGGACTCCTCGGTTGTAGCTGGACCATCAATGCTTCTCAACCATATGTTCATCTATCCCAAAGTTCCGGCACAACCGGCGGCTCAAACGGAACCGACACCCGAATCTACGTCTCCATCGACTGGGCATCCGCCCCCCCAGCCCCGAACAGCACCATCGCCACACTCCTCATAACTTCCTCCTGCGAATCCGGACAATGGGGAAACTACGGTCCCCCCTCCGTCCTCCTCCCCGTAAATAACACCGCCATCCCCTCAAACTTCACCAGCGGCTTCGTCGAATCCGACCGCCACATCGCCATCGAAGCTGACCACACTTCCTCCTCCACCTCCGTAGACGGCGTTTCCTACATCACTCTCCCCGGTCTAGGCCGTACCTCCTGCGGCGTAACCCTCTCTCCCGTCTTGGCCCCCACACAAAATACCACCAATGGCCCCGTGCTCCTCTACAACCTCTACACCTTCACACCCGTCCCTCTCGCCAACATCACACTCTATATTTCCCCATCCCTAAACCAAAATGGCCGAGACAGAACACTCAAATACGCAATTGCAATCGACGATGAAAAGCCTCAGATCATCCAATTCGTGCCCTCGAGTGTGTCGACGGCGATTTTCCCCGTAGGCTGGGCCGGCGCGGTGGTCGATGGCGTCTGGGGACAGAGTAGTGGAAATACGACGACAACGAGCCATACTGCGTTGAAGGCTGCCGGGGCACATACGCTTAAGATATGGGCGATTGAACCGGGTGTTGTTTTTCAAAAGGGTGAGTGCTTTTCTTTTCTCCTTCTTTCGTTTCCTTGCCCTTTCACTTGTTTCCCGCACAGGGTGAAGATTTCCCAGAATTAGAAACTTACTAACCTACTTTTCTCTTTCACAGTGATCATTAACATGGGAGGCGTAAGACAAAGTTTTCTTGGGCCGCCCGAAAGTTTTAGAATCGGAGGTAACGAAGTTGTTGGGAAAGCCAAGACTAACTTTGCGGGGGTGAATGTTCGGAAGTGGGCTAAGGGTGTTGTTTGAAGGATGGAGGGCGACAATGATGATGTTACTTGATACTTTTGGAGCTTAGATTGTTTGTTCTATGCTACTATCTATTTCAATAGATGATGAATCAAAATTCATAGAAGAATTTTTGTTAAAATCCTCTAACAACCCGCCCCATGTTCTACGTGCGCATACAAAGCGATGATAAATAAGAGTTATTAGTTTCGATAGATATCCTGCTTATACTGGAATGATACACCATCTGATAAATCTGAGTTTAGCAATTGCATTTAGTTTTAGTAGTTGATCATTATTCAACATCTCTCTATATAAAAAACTAGTAAACTCTATTCCATACAATCATATCCCGTAAATTATGGTATCATATGCTTGCAATATTTGTCGTCTGGCTCATTTACCGTCTTCTCTAGCCCAAAGGGAACCGCCATAGCCCTTACATTGAACCCTCCCCCTCATCCTCCCTCCATCAATTCTGCTTCCTCCTCCTTATTAACCCCCCCAGGATCTTCTTCTCCTTAGGCGCAGCATAGTTCTCCTCCTCCACATTATGTTTCTCAACAATCGTTAAGAAAACCTGATCCAATGTCGTTGGACTAACTGAATAATACTCCAACCCAAGTTCTTCCCTCTGATCTTCTAATTTCATAATTAATGATCCTATTCCTGAGTCTCTCAGCTTTGGTTCCTCAATACTAGTTCCAGTACTGTTGATTTCGTCTTCGTCTAATTCGACATCCATCTTCATGTCAGATTGCTTTAAAGAATAACTAGATACCGGAACCGAGAATCGCATTTGACCATGGAAAGTTTTATCTTCGATGACTGCATTATGAAAGTTATCATGGATCCAAGCTTTCAAAGTCGAAATCTCATCATCTGTGGTATGTGGTGCACTTTTAAGAACCAAATGAACATAATAAGAACCACCAAATTTACTTCTCAACCGATCTGAAGTACCCATTGCCAACATTCTCTTGGCCATGATACCTGCACGATCAGCCAATGCATCAGCTTCTTCCATACTATGAGTTGTGAGCAAGAGTGAACGGCCTGGAACGACCGAGGCAAGTGTTTTCCACATGACTCTCTTTGCAGCCGCATCCATACCGGAGGATGGTTCGTCGAGGAGTAGTACTGTCGGATTACCAATCAAAGCAATTCCGAGTGATAACTTTCGTTTGTTTCCACCAGAAAGTTTGGCTGCCATACGGGGAGCAAATGCTTGCAGACCAACAGCGCTCAAGACAGCTTGAACATTGTGTTCGACGTCTGGAACGCCTCTTACGCGCGCATAAAAGGCAAGATGCTCTAAAACGGTCATTTGATCCATAGCATCGAATTGAGGACAAACTCCCAGATGAGCTCTTGCATTAGCACGATGTGTGTTGATTTCAATGTTCTCCACAAAAACATTCCCTCCATTTTTGCTTGGTTGGATATCACCACGGATCAATGAAATAGTGGTGGACTTTCCTGCACCGTTTGGTCCGAGAAGTGCAAATACTTCGCCACGCTTTATTCCGAATGTTATATTCTCGACTGCTGTTACAGATCCAAAGCTCTTAGTCAAGTGAAGAATTCGAAGACCGTCGTTTGATGAATTGACTCGGACGAGTTCTTCAGCAACCTCTTCGTCCGCAGGAATCTCATTACCAGTCACTGCATTAGATGACTTGCGTTGCCTTCGGAACCAAGCAACTATAGAGCCACTGTCATACCAGATCAGAATTGCGAAGAGTGCAATTATCTGGAGGATCAAATATAAAATCGGTCCACCATATTGCAAGATTCCTCCAGGATTAGGCGCCAATTCCTCACCAGAGCAAGTGGTAGAAAACAGATTCAACGCGATGAACATCGCTCGGATAAGACTCCCCATTGGTGTGACAGCACTGATAACGAAATGAACAACGAGAAGCGTTGAATCTATCTTGTCAATTGGAGCATAGGTCAAAGTACACATATAACCAACCAGATAGATTAGGAACATGATCGCTTGCCCAGCAGCTGCGAATGCAAATGCTGAAAGCTGCGTGCTGGCAAAAAGTGACACCACGTATGATAATAGAATCGATGCCAGACCGAACAAAACAAATATAATAAATAAATAGCCGACATGATACCAAACTGAAGATGCAGCTGCAAAGATTATGACACTCAAAGCACTCGAGATGAGAACGAGTATGAGATCAAAAGCGACGTATGAAAGCCATAATGGTAATGACCGAACACCATTGGAATACTGAAGACTTCGAATATTCCTAGTTCTTTCGACAGTAGGATACAATGAGAAGAATCCTGGATAGGCGGACATTGCAAGACCGAAATAGACGACAAGTTGTAATGATTTACCGGTTGAGGGTGCCCATGGAATATCAAATTGAGAAAATTGTGTGGCAATAGATATGTTAGTGAGCATGATGTCCATGACATTTTGACCCCATACAGCGTTAAATACCTGACCGTTTCCTTTGTACGCGAGTGTAGTTTGCGAACCACCATTATCAAGGAAGAATCCTGACGGGGTGACATTGGCGAAATTCTGATCAATGTAGCTGTTGAATTGTGGCAATGTATCGACTAGATGAGTATGGTTTTGAATTTCAGCTTGCGTAGGAAACAATCCGAACAATAAAGGTTCAAACAAAGAGGTAAGTACTTCTGTTGAAAATCTTGAGGACGGTCCGATAACAAGATCATACTTCCCAACACTGAAGAGATTCTCTGAATCAGAAATAGAAACTCTGTCGGTTGGAGTACAACCGGCACCATTGTACCCTTTCAGGAAAAGAGTTACAAGACCAGCTGCAATGATCGGTACAAGCAGAGCTGCAATGTAAGGCAGGTAATTTCGTCGAAGAACAGTCAGTCTTTTTCTGAATAAAACCCACGCTTGCCGAAAGAAACCAATATTTTGACCAGTATATAGTTCCAACGCTTGACGCTCGTGCGTACCAACCATTGTGAGTTTTGTGACAGTATCCTTTTCCTTTCCAGATTGCTCATTATCAGATGATAAGTTTTGGATGAGAAGACTTTCATCACTTTCGGCACGAATCTCGTCAGCTAATTGTAAAAATACATCTTCAATCGTGGGTCCGGATAATTGATATTCTGTGATGTTGTCTTCCTCGAGGCGCTTAATAATCTGAGCGGCTTGCTTAGAGGTTGGTGCTACAAAAGTCGTTTGCCCAAATGACACGTGCTGCTTTATACCCTCAATCTGAGGAGGCTCTTTATGTTCGTGACCGGTAGGAAGATTGATACGATAGCCGCCACCTAACTTCTCCTTTAATTCGACAGAAGAACCTTCCGCACGAAGTGTTCCTTTTGACAATATTGCGATCCGATCCGCGAGAAGGTCTGCCTCGTCAAGGAAATGTGTCGTCAAAATAATGGTCCGTTCACCCCTTTCGGCCAGAAGAATATCCCAAATCTTTCTTCTACTTAAAGGATCCAACCCACTACTTACTTCGTCCACACAACATACCGAACTTCCACCAGTAAACATCATTCCTAATTGGAGTTTCCGCTTTTGACCGCCAGATAAAGTTTTAGATTTTGCGCCAATCTTTCGGTCCAAGTCAATTGCTTTGATTAACTCCTTGAGAGCTGCTTTGCTGTCCCGCGGTCCTGTGGATTTGAGGCTATTGAAGATACGGATATGCTCCTCTACTGTAAGTTCATTCCATAGCACATTCTTCTGTGGAGCAATGCCCAATCCTCCTGTTCCATCAACTGTGATATTTCCACTGGTAACGGTATTCAATCCTGCAATAGCATCCAAGGTAGTACTCTTCCCCGATCCGTTAGCACCCAGAAGGACAAGAATTTGACCTTTACTAGCGGTCAAACTCAAATCGTTGACAGCGACGACAGTAGCTGTAGGAATCTTGGTAAACCCAGCCGTCTTCATTCGAAACCAATTAGGTCGGTAATGTTTTGTGAAATTTTCCAATCGGACGGTTTCCAATGTATTGGACCCAAGTGACTGTGCATGCTTTTCCGAGCCTTGGCCAACAACTGAACGACCCTTGGAAGTTGTTCCGAACAGGTAACGTTCGACCAAAGCCCCGAGGATTGGATAAACAAATATTTGAATGATCAAGAATACCCATAGGGCAATTCCTGGCAGCGACCATGGGTTATTTGGTGCGGCTTGTACAAGGTTGGCGCCAATATTTTGCTTTTCAAATCGAGCCATGAAAATAAGGAAAAACACATAATTACATGGAGCAAAAAGTAAACTCAAAATCGCCACAGTTCCAGAATTTGTCTTGTCTATGACTTGAGTAACGACACCAAGTAAGAGTGTGACGATTGCAAGAGTGATTCCACTGAGCTGGGCTTTCTTGAAAAAAGCAGCACCGAGGATGGAGAATGATGTTAAGGACAAGCCGGCCAGAACATGAAATATGATCACAATAGCCATGGAGGTTTGGGCAAAGACCCCTACTCCAAGAACCACGCCCATGATGATCCATCCTGGTATGTAAATGATATCAAAGGCTAGATGATATGAAAGTATCCTAGCTACTTGAGGTTCCCATCTTCGTAGGTTCGGCATCATAGCTTCTAGGAGTTGTGACATGCCAAGTTCCCGCTCAGAAGCAATGAATCCAGTCAAGTGATATGTAACGCCAACCATACCAATCAAGAAAGCAACTCCAAGAATATTGATGATAGCGGTTTGATAATTTGTTCGAATTGCAGTCTCGCGTTGCTTCTGAGTCTGGCTAGTATATGGATATTCTTTGATGGTAGTGGGCAACGCGTTCTGATCGATTGTTGTATTTCTCGAAGCAATTGCAAAATCAACGGCACGCTGCAGTGGCAAAAGAAAGAGTTCGGCATCGTTTGTATCTTTTGTAACATCAATCTTCGTACCGAATGCGCCGTCTGCTCGCATGGTATAGTTCCATATTCCTCCTGTTCCTTCCGAGGGCGACGAATTGAAAACAATGGCACCATAACAGGATGTCGCTCCCCTTAGACTACTTTTGCAGATATCCAATAGTTCAGCTTCAGTCGTCAAACGTTGCACCTTTGCCCCAGCAACTTCAGCCTGCGAAGTTAAATCAGCAATAACATCATCAATGTCTCCCCCTATTAAACCATTGTTAACAAATGCCAAAGTATCTCGTCCACCTGTCGCGGCTCGGAGCCCTTCTCCTAATGATCGAATGGTATGGCTAGAGCCAATCCCGTAAGTTGAAGGCGGTATGAATAAATTCCTGGCATAACTAAGAAATACGATTAAGGCCACTGGGAGGATAAAAGTGCGTATAGATGTGCTGAAGGCATGTCGGTTGACCGTAATAAGGAGATTCTTTCCGGTCAAAGTTCGTACTTGGCGGAGCAATCCCATGATAGCGACCGAGGCCTTTTCTTTGAGGAATTAGACAGATATATTCGAGCGCATGCCTGTCTGTGTATGACGATCGTCGCAGAGGTATATGGAGCTTGAACTGTATTATATTAAGGGTAATGGTCGGGCAAGTCGACTTTATATCATCACTGACTAAAGATTGCAGGCGTTCTCGTGCTGTGTGATCAATCGTCGTGTCAAGGCCAAGAGGTCCAAGAGGCCAAGAATGAATGAAAGAAGGCTGTGTTGAATGGGATGCAGACAAATATCACGGCTAAAGGTAGACACGATGACGATTAGATATTAATGAATGAATTTGTGATAGCTGTACTTGTAGTTGAATTCTTATGTAGAATGTAAACACCGAAAGGAATGCAAAATGGCTATGTACAGAGAGGTAGATCGAAGCAAGAAGAGAAGAAGAGTAGAAGAGGCATTAGACAGAAAGACAGATAGACACAGGCATCTAGAGTAGACCGGGTAGACCAGGTAGACCAGGCCATGTCGATATATGAAGAACCGAAACAGACTACGAAACAGGATCTCCATCGAATCTTCGCATGAGAAAATTCCCATAGCGATGTTGAAAGCCTCAGTCAGTCACAGATATGACAAATGCAAATATCCCTTCCAAACGAAGGGGAATGCGGTAAGATTCCAACACGGGATAGTTAGTGAAAATGGAATATTGCCCAGAGACACCTGCAAGCCACCTGAGCAGGTTGTAGTTGTAATTACCCAGTTTGGAAGATTAAATAAAAAATCGGAGGGAAAAAAGAAGTAGAAATTATTATTGTCCAATCAGATACCTAGATTGATGTTGATCTTTCTAACCGATCACGTGTCGATATCCATACTAACGGTGTTCGGTACCTCGGCACACCGGCACACCGGCGCGGCCTAACGACAATGCCGTCTGCCACAACACGTCGATGCAAGCCACAGAGGCACTTCAAGGCTAATAATTATCAGCCACATAGAGGCCACCGGTGGTCGAGCTCTGCATTCCACATCCTGTACCAACATCACCGTCGTTTCCCAGCAACCTCGTAGAATCACCAATGCCTACATTGAAGGTATTGGATTCGAAAAGATTGAGTTTCTGCGAAGCTTTGTTGCTCTGAATTTCGTCCTGAAATAGCACAGACTTCATGCTAGTACAATAGTCTCCACCTCAGACCATGCGATATCCTGATCAGTAGTGCTGGTACCCGTCAATCCGTTTATCTCGTCTTTCTGCTTTGCTCGTTGCCATATCTTGAAGTCCGGAATGTCTGCTTCCGTCAAAGCATCTGGCGAGTTTGCCTGATCATTGTTTAGTGCCGGATTGATCAATATATCAAATCATGATGAGAAAGTCAAACTCTTTACCTTTCCTATGTTTGACAAGGTTGTTGAGAAGAGGAAAATCTCTCCTTTCTCGGTGATTCTATCGAAACTTCTCGGGCTGTTTTTTGAGGTGGAAGCCCCTATAATATGTGCGACATCAAGCTTTCTGATGCTGAAAGTTTTTGATGTCTTGTTTCTATTGTGATGATCTACACAAACAAAATGGAAGATATGTGCATTCCAGATTCCAAATGTTCAATGTTCAGCCCTATGTAAGGCAGACCAGACTTATATCATGTTTAATTGGATGCACTCTGATCTTCATTCTTTGCCTTTTAACATCTCATTGTCATCGTTTTCGTATATTTTCAAGAGACCTCCCATAATTTCCCATATAGGCAGAGTGAAGCTGTGACTCTTCGCTTTCAATTATCCTATCAATTGGTTCGAAGAGCATTCGAACATATTCCTACAGATTGAATTTAAAGCTAAACCCCTATCACCATCACTGAACAATTATCATTGTGTCAATTATTTTTTCATGCCCAATCAATCCGCACTACAAACTCTTTTAATATTTTCCACCTCGAGAATAATTCTCGTGCGGCAAGCCAACAAGAAGCGACCACATCTCCCTTCACGCATGCCACCGTGTACATACACACTTCGAAAAGTGATATGGACGTCCAGAACTCAGGCATAGTCCTCATTTCTTTGGATGGTTAACAAACATTGAAAATCTTCATCCCTAACATTCTGAGTTAGTAACTGATTGATGGCTGTTACCTCCTCTATGAGTTGTCTCTGAGATTTCTGTTCCACTAATGACTGGGAAGTACAAAACCACGTTTTCTTACTCATTGCGTTTCAACTCATTTACTTGAAATGACAATAGCTGGATTCCGTCGATGACTCTGTTCTCTACCCACATTGTGATATTCACTTAGTATGGAGTCCATGCTTTGTGAAACTGACTTCCGGAATGACTACTATCAGGGAATAGATAGCTAATGAATCTGTTACCTGACTGGTAAAGTCTTATATGACTCCAATGCCTACCCCTTATCACATTTCGAATCATCATTTCAATATATCAGTCACCAAGTAATTTCATTGTCCGCTCATTTCATGCCACTCATTGAATATTTGTTTTCTTCCACCCATTTTACCTTGTGAATGATAGCCATGTTGGAATCTAATTACCACTATGACACAACAGAAGACCGATTAACGACATAAAGATAATCATATGAGTTCATAACATACTAATCAGTATTCTGAATCATCAGAAATGAGGGTTAAGTGATTGAAATCCCTCAAATGACTCCATTGTCTTTCTGAATCATGCGATTCATAAAAGTCAGAGCATAACTCATATATTTGGCATCGAAATGACTACCAAATAGTGATTAATTTTGAATGTTGATGCCTTGAGAACCTCACCAATCGTGCTCAAATAAGTCAGGATTCCTCCTTTGCTTCAACCTTTTTTTCTTTTCTTTTCATCAACCAAGAACATCTCGATCACGAAACCTACTTTTACTAAAGAATCAAACTTTACGTATTCCGAAAACAAAGTACCTCGCCGTCTATCTACTTTCAGACACCTTCATCAATCCATATCTACCCACTCTCCACTTGCGCATACCGATATCTGCATACCTCGATCCACGTTTCTGCCAACTCATTAAACGAACTCAGAATACATCTTATTACCCCTCATCGTTAAGACATAAGGCCTATTTCAAGACAACTTGCTCCCTCGAAAATACAATATGTCAAACCAGTATGACCAAAATGGAAATGCAATTGATCGACAAGATTACCATAAATTTGAACAGATGGACAAAAGCGTCCGCTTCGATCCTAAAACCAGACACAACGACATCAGATCTGGTAGGTTCCCTGACCAGATTAACAGAGATATGACACAGGCAGATCAAGAGAGGGAACGCCAAATCCAGGCGCAGCAAGAGCAGTCTCAACGGGAACAGGATTATGCACGAGCACACCAAGCAGGCGGTAGTTCCAGTGCTGATGGAAAGGGAAAGGGGGTTAAAGGGGCTTACGACCCTGTGAGGGACGCCGAGAACAGACGATAGACCTCTAGTGGCAACGAGATCGTTCATTCCGGCGGTAATAAAGAAATTCGTGCCATGGAAGAGTTCTCACTTGTATAACATAACATTTCCTTAACATTAACGCAAGGCTTCATTCACATTCTTTCTCATATGTTTAGGTTTCAGCAAGATAGAACACAAGAATAGACTTGCATGTTTGCGGCGGGGGGGGATTTAGGAATTCTAGGCGCAATCGGAGTTCCACAGAGAGAAATCAAAAAGGGGTAATCAAAATAGGCGATTTGCGACCGTTACACTCATTGTATTTTCACACCGTTGGTTTTTTGGCATTCGTTACAGTAGCTTTACCTTTTATGGCTTCTAATACTACGAATTGGCTTTACATTTGCACTTTTGATACTTTATCATGATTCATGTACGACGTCCTCGATAATGTTTCGACTACTGAGATTTTATTCTATCGGAGCCCATTTTATACTCCAATTTTCTACCACCTCGGGTCTTCGGGTCATGGCCTTCTCACATCCAAAGCAGCATCATGTATTGAAAGCTCAAGTTACATCGATGTCCAACCCAGAGCATATACCATCTTTCTTATAATGTGTTAATGCAACTGGACTTCAAGACCATTGGCTGGAATCTTCACGCCACAGCTTTACTTGTATGGATTCAAGGTTCGCTTCAGTAATTGTTTAACGCTACATGTATGTCTACTTCCAATCAGGTAAACAAAAATGAATATTTATCCATTCATCGCAAACTTAACACCAAGCAGGCACACATTTCTTTTCAGAACTCCTAAACGATGCCCCCATAATCAAGGCCACAAACAAGCTGCATACTCCGGATGCCCACCCGTCTCCCCAAACACCGTACTCAACGCATCGCTCAATAACTCCGATCCATCCAAGTAGTTTCCATCATTCTCCAAAAATTGATGTCTCTGTAACGCGATATTCCATGTGAAACTCGAATGACCTATTCCCACGAATCTCGAACTTTTCGTCATAACAAGAAAATCTACTATCGCTTGTTGATCCCATGATAATCTGCTCAACGATTCCCTATCTTTAGAATCGAGTAGCATCCATTTCGTGGTAACATTATATGCAGCTGCGTCTAGCGCAAGCCGGGCAGTTTCGCTTTTGTTGCCTGATGCTACATAAACTAAGGTGAGGTTTGTGGAAGCTAATTTCTTCAGGTATTGTATCGATTGGACTTCGTAACGTTGATAAAACCAATCCTCAGCTGACCAAGATTTCATAGCATCTATCTCCGTCCTGAGATGTGCACCGAAAAATGTATCAGGGAGAAACGGCTGCGAAAGATCCCTAGACATATTGTATGTTGATAGCATATTCTGCAAAACAGTAGTAGCAAGAACCCTCAAATTTTCGCTGAATTTCAATATCCCACCAAAAGAAAGTGCGAATTTCTCCCCGTCAGAATATATGGGATATTGCAAATACGATCTCCCAAGCTCAACCGTTACTGGCATATTCATCGTCCCATTCGTCGCAAAATAATAATATCCATCCAACCACCCCTCAAACAATTCTCTCCAATTTTCAGGGTGTTCTAAGCCTGTTTTCGGAATCGGAGAAGAGTATAAACTTTCTGGTAATAGTGTAATAGGACCTCTTTCCTCGTTTGAATTCGGTACGTCATCTATGTATCCATATATGTTCATTTGCGGACAAGAAAATCTGAGCGAATCGACAAAATGAAAATAGTCAAACATGTAGGCCATGCTCACTCTTTCACCCGTTCGAATCTGCGAGATATCTTTCGGGTTTCGAAGAATGATTCGAGGGATTACTAGACCGGCGCCCGCGGATATAGCATATCGTACACAGTTAAGTATCGAGTTACGTATGTGTCCAGCCCCGCCTATGGAATTATCGCATGTAAATATTACTTTGTCAGAATTCCATTCCGTCTTCTCGCATAAATTTCGAAGTGCTGCGGAATCAAGACGAAGGAAATTGAAAACATCTTCGATCTCTTTGGAAGAACGAAGCTTTGAGTTTTTCCCTAGGGCAATATGAAGTTGGGAATCATAAGAACTGACGAAGAAGATATAGAAGCAAATTAAGAACATAAGAAGAATGGTTAGATAAGAATACCTGACGATGAATCTTGTAACTATTTGCATGATTGCAATGTCTCTTGGAATACTTGAGGACTAAAGATGATTGAAGAGAAAGAGAAAGGATCCATAGCTACTTTACTGTTTTGGGATACCATATCGTCACTTCCGATCGTCACTTCCGATTCCCAACTTCAGTCTGGTCATTGACGAGTGTCGTTCTTTCCCGACTTCAACTACAGATACCGTGCAAGCTCGTTGTATTCTGTGTCTACCCCGAGGACAAAAAACAGAATACGGGTTCTCTATTATATCAATATTTTTGAAAGGGTATGATGCCCCTACTCAGTAGAGTAGGACTGAATCTCACGGTGGGGTTAAAGAGCGTCATACCGTCAAACTTTTGTAATTTGATATCTTGGAAGAGAGAGAGAATGTGTTCAAATGAAGCTTGGTAATGGATTGCAGGTTAGCGAGGAGAAACAGAAATCAAAAACACCGCTTAAGGATTTCAATTTTCCAATCATATTACTAGTATTGTTCTCTACGGAATCTCAACAACTCAAGTACGTTAATATCATCAACTGCTTGGGACCATCGAATGGAAAGGTGACTGGTTCTGTGATACTGGACATGTGCCAGAATACATTCAAGAAGTACGGAGCAGAAAAGAAGTTGAACCTTCGTCCATGGCAGACGCTCCGCGCATGGGAAACAACGTATCATTTTCGACCAAAGCTTGACAGAATGGTCGCTGCATGGTGCGGAAATTCGGACTTTGAATAAGTTCCAGTAAAGTGGTCCGAAGTATCACTGTCTAGCCGGCTGGTAAAACTATGATTGAAGATACTTACAATTCAACACTTCATAAGCATATAAATTTGTATTCGAACGTGGAAAATACCAAGTGTACAATGAAATTGAAACTCCGTAAATATGTTACATGAATTTATAATTTGAACCATTGATTGCTTGACTTGATGTCCATTATTGGAATGGGTACATTTTTTGTGCCCGGACATTTTTGCTTTTTCGTACTGCTGACGCCACGCTACTACATCAGATTTGACCCCTCTCCAACCGCGAAGATGGAATTCTAAGCAAATCCAACTACTAGGCCACTCAAAGGCATGATAAGTTGGGTTACGTATGATGAATAATTTCCACCCGTCTCTGATCATTTCGAGCAAAGTACTTGCAGGTGCGGGAAGCCCCGGACAGTAATCCCCCCACACAAGTGGGAAATTCCCGAGCCTCAACTATTAGAACTCAAACCTAGTGACATTTCCAAGAACATTGCTAACGTCGAGCTAGTCCTACCTCTCCACGTGTCGTGTCAACTCAAGATAATCCACTTGCGTGCTGCAAATCATTCTTTTTTGAACCTCAACGCTGGCACTTTGTACCGGGCCGGTGGGACCCCGACCATTATTGAGCCAAATGCAAGGATTCGCCAAAGTATTGCTTGCACCTCTTCCAAAGCATTGGCCAATTACATACCAGATGAATGCAATATTTTCAATATAAATTCATCAGGTCAATAGCAAAACTCTATATAGGTATGCATCAACCGCACTACCCTTTGACAGGAGACATGGGTAGAGAAATGCCTCCACAAATATGGGGTAAAGAGGGATGTCCCCGGTCCAGTCTGGAGTGCTTTGAGATCTGGCAGCATGATTTCCATCATCCGAAAAAGCCATTTACCCACATACAGATCCTCCCGCAGCTACTGTTAGCTTCTGGAGCTAGCTTAGGAGAGAAGGCCAAGAAAACTTCTAGGACTTTTGGTGGGGTGAAGTTTCACGGCAGTTACGGACTTTATTTTTTTCCCCTGGATTTATATGGGGGTGCTGGACTATAAAACCACTGTCAGTGGTAGGTGTGTTACGCGTTTGTTCTGGAGATGTAATATGACATGGATGATATGAGTTATAGATAAGATTTATGCAGTGAGGGAAAAGTCCGTCTGGGGTCATGATATCTGCTGATGCCCTTGGTATGTTATGTTTGTGGTATATAAACACTCCAATTTACCACACCACCTATCTCATTGCTCTCATCATCCAACAGCTCACTCACTACTACAATTAAACCCCCATAAACAATGGTGATACTAAACGACCCGCCGTCATCCACAACAATTCTCTCTCTTCACACTCCTGACGTTCCCCCTCCTTCAAAACCTACCCCGGCCACAACCTCCCACCCCCAAGACAGCCGAAACCCTCGGAATCTTACCTCCAAATGGCCCACCGCAATTGACCTCGCAGGCTCTAATCTTCCCTGCCGTCTCGAAGGTGAAGTAGCCAATCTTGTAGTCCTCGGATCTATTCCTCCAGAGATAAATGGAACATTCTACCGCGTAATGTGCGACCCTTTTGTTCCGCCTCACCCACAGAATGTACCCATCGATGGTGACGGCAATATTTCCGCCTTTCATTTCCACAACGGTATTGTCGATATGAAAATGCGGTATATCGAGACCGAACGGTACAAACTCGAAAGACAGGCTAACAAAGCCTTGTTTGGATTATATCGAAATCCATATACACATCATCCGTGTGTACGGGCTGCAGTAGATAGTACAGCGAATACGAACTTGGTCATGTGGGCTGACAAGTTGTTGGCATTAAAAGAAGTGGGGTTGCCGTACGAAGTTGATGGAGATACCTTGGAGACTTTGGGATATGATCCTTTTGCTTCCGAGGGAGTGAAATCGAAGACTTTTACGGCGCATCCAAAGGTTGATCCATTTACAGATGAGCTTGTTGTGTTTGGTTACGAGGCGAAGGGATTGGCCACGCTAGATGTAGTGACATATACGCTTGATGCGCAAGGGAAGAAGGTAGAAGAATTATGGGTAGAGAGTCCATGGTGTGCATTTATTCATGATTGTGCCATTACGGAAAATTGGTTGATACTTGTGTGTTGGTGTTTCGAAGCGAATGTTGAGAGAATGAAGAAAGGAGGTCAGCATTGGGCATGGGATTATGAAAAACCGGCTACTTTCATTGTGGTTCCTAGGAGAAAGTCGACGCCGTTGCCGGATGGATGGAAGGAAGGAGAAAGCAGATATTATGAGTGGAACAATTGTATGCCGGTTCATACAGCAGGAGCTTGGGAAGGAAAGGATGGAAAACTATACATGGAAAGTTCTAGGGTGCATGATAATGCTTTTCCATTCTTCCCACCAGATGATGGACGAATGCCGAACCCAGATACGAAAGGTGATTTCGCACGTTGGGAATTTGATTTGAGTCAGCCGAGTGGCAGCAAGATAAAGGATCCACTGGTAGTTTTGGACATTCCATGTGAATTTCCGAGAATTGACGAGAGGTTTATGACGAAGGAATATGAATGGGTGTTTTTGGATGTTTTCATTCCAGAACAAGGTGATGGGAAGAGTAATATATACCAGGGACTAAATGGTCTTGCGATGCATAACAATAAGACAAACGAAACGAAATATTTCTATGCAGGTCAAGACTCGCATGTTCAAGAACCGATTTTTATTCCTCGATCAAAAGATTCTAAGGAAGGGGATGGATGGGTAATGGCAATGATTGAAAGAAGGATTGCCAATCGATGCGATTTAGTCGTGATTGATACGAGAGATTTTGAAAAGGCAATTGCTATTGTTGAATTGCCATTTCATATAAAAGCTCAGATACATGGTAATTGGGTTGGAGCCACTGAAACTAGAGGAACGAAAAGTCTGGTTCGAGAGATGGAAAAAATCGAAATCAGTGGGAAGGGCGCGTTAGAATCTATGGCTTAAGCTCTGTACTTTCTCCATTTCTTTCACTCCAATAGAGGCAATTTTGTAGGTAGAGTTTTCTGCAGGCTGTAGATGCGAATCCGTATAATTTCCACTATAGCGTTAAGAAACTCCTAGTGTTGTATGGTAGGTTTGCCAGTGCTTCGTAACATATAGCAACTAAAATCAAGAGATAGTAACACCTTGGAATTTATCCATTAAGGCATTTATTTCTGTCATCGAGTCACTAGGTGTCTCGGCCTTGCAGATCGGGCCTGTTTGACCTGTGTTTCCTTCCAGCTTAAGCACTAACTTGGTAAGCTGCCAGAACTCCAGAGAGTTCTTGAAGAATCCAGATCTTGTAAAATCTGGCCCTACTTGTTTTAAATAGCTATCCCAAAGAATTTTCCATCTATCGAGAGCTTGACTGATCCGAGCGGAGTTATAGACCCAGAGAGACGTCGATTTTAACTGGAAGATTGTTGTGCTCAATGCTTATATAGTTAGCGAAGGTTTGATACAGGTAGTTATGGGTAATTTGTTTACAATTGAGGAACGTGAACAAATTGAGGGTTGTAAGTCCGTAATGATACACTGGATTCCATTCATCTCCCATTAGCCACTCCAATGAGGTTGCAAGAGCGGCTCGAGGTGCCTCGTTTGTTCCTAACAAATACCCTTCGCAAACGAGGGCATCTGTAGCGGCATATGCTTCCTCTGACGATGGCATATCACCGATCATTTCGGAACTCATTACTCGTGGTGGATACTTATTGAAAATAGTATAATGACAATCTACAAGATATATCAAAGTCATGACCCTAATTTATATTCAGCATTTCGAATCGAAGACGATAAAAGCAAGCTGGACTGACCTAACTCTTGCTTCTGCTTCAATGTAAGCCAGCCAATTGAAAGGGCAAACCCCCGTAGCGTACAGGTTTCTTGATGAGTTGTATCCCAGAGCCCTCGCACCGTTGACAATATCACAATATCGCCCGTTGCGCATTTTCTTCCTTGCGAGTTCCCCATTTTGCCAATTTCGCAGTACTGATACAAGAAACGCTGCTTGGATAACTTGGAGACTAGTCGATTTTTCACTGTACTGGTCCGAACGAAGCATCTCTTTCAGTTCTTCATTCTCGAAAACGAACTCCTCGCATAAAGCACCGCATTCCTTTGCTAAGACAGCAGTATCTCGAGGTGAAGAATAAGCTGCGCCAATGAGGAAGACGGCAAATAACAATGGAAGTGAGACCGTCTCGAGGTTATAAGTAGGTTGGTGTATAATTGGACAATTAGGATACCAATGATCAAAGAATAATCGAGTGAAATCTATCAAATTAGGAACAGTGAATAAAACGGTTTTGATTTCTTCGGAAAATGGCGGTAAGTCTTCATCACAAAGGTCGGATAATCTCTGATGAGTAACAGAAAGTTTTGATATGAGTTCCTGGAGCCGGTATTCCAATTTAGACGAGCTTCGTAGAGACGAGTTGATTGGAAGATTGTTGAATTCACCATCCCAGATAAAATCATCTAGTATTGGCAGTGCATTACTCTGCATGAGGTCTTCCAATTCACCGGGAAAAGCAAGTAGTGAGGAATTTGGCATGAGGGATGAAGACATCGAGGCAGAAAGAGTCGGAGTGGACATACTGCTAACCGTTGGGGTGCCGAAGAAATCTAAGAGGGTCTTTGTTCCAGGCTTTGTGAAATGGAGGAGAAAACTAAATTGCATCTTAGGATCTTGAGATGGTATACCAGAAGCTGTCGCATTGTTGCTGGGCTGGTTAAAATATGTTGGCGCGGTATCATGCAGTGGTTGTATTGAAGACCCTAGGTCTTGCATAGCTTGCAAAGGCTGCGGTCCATCACTGCTTCCCGTCGAACGATAATAAGTGCAGGGTATGTTATTCAATTGGCAACCTTCACATGGGCGTCCTTGATTACAGGCTCGTTTCGATCGTGCACAAGAGTCACATGATTGCTTTTGCTTTCCTCTTGGCCTCGGCTGAGGCATTGGCCTCCCACCCCTCATCGGGCATGATTTCGAATGCCTCCTAGCAGCGTCTCTGGGATGTTATTAGTAAGTGATTTTGGCTCTGTCAACTGAGTAACTCACGATCTGAAAAAGTGTTGATCACAAAAGTGGCACCCGTATAGTCGTTGCCCAGCGTCTATTTGAGTTGCAATGTTAATGATATACTGCATCGTCGAAGATAATAGCGGTGGGGATCAACTTACGCACAGCTTCATGACGTCGTAGATGTCCGATTGTGGAATATGTAGATAAACATATTTGACATTGATAAGTCGGAAACGATGTCCCTGCCGACGGCGCGGATCTCTTCATCTTGAGTCACGGTGATTGAGTGAATGGCTTTGATGAATTCAATCTTGATCAGCTTTCAACTACAAACGACGTTGGCCGTTAGGTTAAAATGGTTGGAATTTGTCATTGCTAGTTGGAAAAGTGGAAGTTATTAGAGTTACGCTCCACGAAAACTTACAACCGAGAAGTTACGCCCCTACTATACCTAGCTAAGGTTAGACAAAGGACCCGAGAACAAGACTGGAAATGACAGCCGGCGCCGAAGATTGAATAGCGGTAAATAGAGTTTTTTTCTATGGAGATACCTAGGTATCGGGATTATTGAGTAACAGATTAAACCTATTTGATCTAAGCGGTGAGCATTAAATTGCGGGGGTAGATTCGATAAGTTCTTAAAAGCTTTTCTGTTACTTTTAAACTTTTATGAGTGTAAATAAGAAGTGATGGGCAGTATGGATCCGTCGTCATTCCTAAGGATTAGTGGTCCAAGCAAGAGTAAGTTGATATAATCGCATGCATTAGCTGTTTCCCCCATTGCCCCTTTCTAAGATTAATGAGGTCTGATGACCACAAGCACTTTCCACACGTGATTTTCTTATCATATCTCATGTTCAATTTCATGCTTAATAGGGATTTATTCATATGCTCTTGAACACAGTGAGATACAAGAACTCTCCAATATGAAGTATGACTGGTCTCCTGGAATGGATTGGGATTATCCCCTTTTCACGTTCATATGGAGCCCCCAAGCTCATTCGTCTATGATTTGTAAGACTTACGAGTACATCCCTTGCATCGGGGCTGATTCCGTACCCCGTATAGAGAGGCCGGTGGACAACTTGAGGGCAGACTGCCACGCCATTCTCTGTAGATCGCGGAATCGTAGTTGATATACTAGCCTTCTAGGTATATTTGTGGATACATGCAAATGCACTTCGCGTACAGACATGCATTTACAAACAATGTTTATCTCATTTGAATCCTTTCTTCAGCCATTTAAGAACGGCCAGGTATCAATACCATCTCATCCTTTGAATTCTCCTGCAGGAGATCGATCTCTTCAACAAATGACAACCTCCGACACAAAAAAGACGCACGCTACCTCTCTTCCTGTTGCTCGATACAGTCTCTGAATAATCCACAATGGTTAGAGAAGAGACTAGAACAATCCGGAAAGCCGTTTTGCCTCTACCAAACTCCCTTCAAGATCATATGTCCAAACCCATTCATACAACAAATCAATCTCGTCAGCTATCCTTTTCACATCATCTCCAAAGTCATCATGCGTAAACGAAATGAGTTCTCCAGCTTTCTTACTAAACTCAAGTAACTTTTGCGATCTCGGTCTCCTCACCGTATCATAGGCTTCGAGTGCTTTTTGAATATCAGTCTTATTCTTGACACCCTCAAAAAGACGACTCAAGACATATGCATCTTCAAATGCCATACCAGAGCCAGCTCCTAAGTGAGGTGTACTTGCATGAGCAGCGTCTCCCATAAGACATATCCTTCCGCGAAAATATTTCTGAGAATGTGGAAGATGAAAGAGCCCCCACTTATCTCCAGTAGAGAATTTTGAGACCAATTCAACTAGCTTCTCTTCGTAGCCTTCTAAATCGGATGCCATCTCTTCTTTTGTCGCAGGCATCAACCAGTTTTTCTTATCCCATTCAACGCCTTTAGTTGTTTTCAATGCAACAAAGTTGATCAAATTCCCATGCTCGACTGGGTAACTAATCATATATCTACCATATCCAAGGTATGATTGCCCATTTAGTGCCAAGTCATCTCCTATTGCCTCCCTGGCCACATCTCTGGGAACCATAGCTCGATAAGCGTAGGTGTTTGAAAACTTCGGTTCGATTGATTGGTTTCCCACGACGAAGTTCCTTGTTGCACTCTTGATTCCATCACAGCCAATCACTACATCAGCGAAAACTGTTTCACCATCTTCAAACGTCAACTTCAAGCCTTCGTTGTCTTCCTCCGGGTCTTCAACGTTCGCTAGACTTTTCTTGAATCTCGCCATTCCGTCTGGAATCAACACTGCCATCTCATCCAAGAACCTAGCCCTATGCACACAACTTCTCCTTCTAATCTCTTCTCTTATCAGCATTTTCGAAATATCTCCTAGAGTTTTCCCTCTCTCTCCAACATGATGAATCAAGTCCATTTTTTTGCCATCGCCACTTTTGCTACCCGTTCCATACCGAAAAGTTAACCATGCGTTATCGTGATTGCGGGTTTCGTTAAACGTTGCACACTTCCTATAACCTCTAAGGATATTAGGAGAGATCAGATCTAGGGCATTCACTGCATTAGGACCAGATGCTATTCCGGCCCCTATTTCTGCAAATCGAGGAGCTGCTTCATAAATTGTGATATTGAGGGTATCACGATAAGGAAGGAGTCCAATACTGAGAGCAAGTCCACCAAGGCCGCCACCGATGATAGCAACATTTAGCTTCGGACTCGTGATTTCTGCCCCCATTTTTGAAACGACAGAACCAATTAAAACCAGATAAGGAGTGTTGATGAAATTCTTGAACTTTTTGAACTGACAATACCCAATAGCGGTGTCTAGCAACGGGTCTCTAGCAACGAGTCTCTAGCAACAATGTTAGATATGATACTTGGCAGCTTGATAATGGCGAAGGGCGCGTTCTCAATTCATTGTAAAAGTGGTAGTGCCAGATCAGCCCATCTGAAAGTAAGCACAATATGACATGCTCCAAATCTGGTCAAATATCCGCGTAAGCCAATCACAATCATATCCGTCCAACGGGAAAAATCGTCAGGCACTTGATACATGTTTGCTTTGATATGATTGTCCAGATTACAGTTCCTGACAAAAAAGGTATGGAAAGGAGGTTGATCACGTGCTGATAAGCGTCTACGCGCGCCCCAGCAACAACTTATCGAGAATATCGCGATTCCCCGCGAACGCGTCTTCCTGAACCCCTACTCGAGCCTTTCTTCTGCTGTACATACCTCCCTCCAGCAAAGCAACGCTTGAATCGCCTTAGAAACTAATGGCCTTGGGAGCTTTGCTTTAGATATATGTCAAGAAAGGCAGTACAGGTCAATCCCCCGCTCCACACACGTTAACCTTATCTAAACCTCTCCAATTCCTCTCCACGGCAGTCAAACTTTCCTTCGTTAAGGCATTTTTGGATAATCTTGGTTCGCAGCAATACTTTCCTCCCTAGCCGGCATCAGCGGAGATATACAATATGAAAGCTCCAACTTATCCCCGTCCATACTCAAATTCCAGTCGATTCCAAACGCATCGTCAGTTACCACCATTTGCACCTCAGATCAGTAGGCACGATACCAAACCCCCTACTCAATTTTCCGCTCAGTCTCAGCAACAACTGCCCCTTCCGGACCACCACACACTAACTCCCATTTCGCCATCAAATTCATCTCCATTTCTTCGAATACCTTCTGGACTAGACTCCTCAATTTTGACCCCAGCTCCTCAGTCAAAGCTACAAGCCCTTCCTCAATCCCAGTGTCTAGAGTCCGTTCTCAACTATGCAGATGCCGAATCTCTCAAAGCGTTACTCAGTGCTGCCGGTAATTTGTATCCGCATATGCGAACGACTACTCTAAGATTTTTGCTCGGAGACAAATATGTCGAAGAGGAGAAAGAGGTGGGATGGAGTATCAAGGAACCCCTGAACAATAACAAAGTAGATGGGAAGTCGCTGGACCAGAGAGAAATTTCTATGAACCCAAGAAAGGAACAAATCATACCAGGGAAGGGGTTGGTTATTGACTTGGTGAGCAATGATGAGGATACCTTGCAGAGGGAAGGCCCTTTGGAAAAAGCATTGATGATAGAAAAGAAGCGGACTGCGGTCCTATTGCAAGAGCTAAAGGCAGCGAAAGAAGAAATAAAGAATGTCCAAAAAAATTATCAAAATGAATGGAATCAGGTCGAGACCTTACAACAGCAGTTGAGGGAAGTTCATTCCAAGGCTATGAGTGCCCAGAATACTCCGTCAGAATTGATGCCTCGAAATGATAGTGCAGAACAAGTTTTGAAAGCGGATAGAAGATACAATGGGATAATTCAAAAGCAGTTGATTGATGAGAAAAAGGAAACTAGTAGAATCGAAGATCTATTAGACCGCCATAGACGATTTCAATCAAGCAGTGTAACACCTATATCTCAGCCGAATAAAATCCCTCAGACTGCCTTAGCGGAAACCCTCAACAAGGAGATAGGGGATCTTAAAAAAGCCTTGAAAGAGGAAAAGACGAGATCCCAGTGGTTCAAGGAGCAATTTACCGATCAACAAATCAAATACGCGGAAGCGGAAACACGCGCTTCATCGGTGATTGTCGACAAGAACTCTACCGTAGAAGCACTAGAAAAAGAGAAAGGGAAGACAAAAGATTTAGAAAAAGCGCTCAAGATTGAGAGGAGATTAAGGGAAGTTACGGAAAGGACTTTGACCCATGAGAGAGACTTGGTGGGAAAAGGAGAAGGGGTTCCATTAGCTCGAAAAGTTTTAGCAGAACTATGGGAGGAACGGATAGTGTTGGCAGAAGTAGACGAGGAAGTTTTGAATGGAAGAAATCGAAGCTACTCAGTCGCCGGTGTATCATTATCGGCGAAGAAGCGGAAGCTCAATCCAACTTTGGAGTAATTAGGGTTGGAGAGAAAGTGAGTCAAATTCGAAGGCGGTGAATGTGGGCAGTGTTTCAAAGATATTAAAATCTCAAGATACCGATGGGCCTTGCCGATATCATCCTAGTTGGTCTGTTTCATTTTTCTCTTAACTAGACTAGTTGCGCAATACTGAGACGATTCTCCTCTACGGGAAAGAACATTACACCCACAATTCCTTGCTAAAGTTGCTGAATAGCGTGGTGGGAGATTTCATGAAGGAAAATCTGTTGACGTAATGCTGACTGTCTACGGGGTATCCCATTCGCTTAGCGAGTGGTCCTGGAGCTGCTGTAAATAGGGAAATGGCGGAGTAGGTTGTTGTAGGGTGCCCACTTATACAAATCATTATGCACGTCGGATTTCTAGATATTCCCGCTATATTTTGATCTGAACATGCAGGACATACACACCTTTAATATATGTTAAATGTCAGGAAATGTTTGAAATTAAAAGTATATTTAAGCGCGGGACAGGAGCAGAATGATACCCCTATACATGTGTATTTATGTAGCAATATTGCAAATTTCATTAAACTCGCTCTTGTTTCTCATGCTATGTTTATGTTAAATGCACTGCTTTGCATTCCGACTTCTTGTACACGGAGTAGTGTGGACTTTGAGAACTCAAAAAGTCCGATGAGTAAATCGGCTAATTGTTTGATTGGACATTGATGAAGCTTTTGGGATGCACATTAACAGTTGCAAGACCGAGTGGTCAAACAGATACAAATACATCAATCACATAAATACATTAGGTAATGAAAATTCAAAATTTTCGAATTAAATCGGCTATCATATTAGGGGATATAGCTAAAGGGTTGGGTTTTTGATTCGAGCATGAGATCACCTATAGGTCAGGGGGATCGTTCATTCGGTCAAGCTAACCCACCCTCTCAAAAATCCAATCATTCCTAAAATATCCAAAATTGACAAGCATCTCAGTGTCAACTCGCATTCCGAAGTACCGGATACCATCCATATCTCTCTAGTGACTCCACAGTCGTATTCCCTGCATTAAGTGTAATGTTATTTTTATTATAGAATATTATTAATCTGTGACTCTTTGATGTACTTAATCGTTGGTGGTTTCCAGGCCACTAGTCTTTGCAATTCGCGTTGATCATCTTCGTCAATGGGACGTCCTGGAAGTTCAAATTAGTTATGTTGGCTTTTAAGAAGTGCTTGGGAAAGTAAAGATTGACTATACCTAATTTGACTGATTTCTCAAGCCCCTCTCTTAAAAAGCGTATCGAATAGTCCCGGAAATTGTTAAAACCTTTTTGGTGGACTTCATAAATATCCTCTAATGATCCTCGTATGTTATCTCCTCCCCATACTAATTGGTTAAGGGATGCTTCTGACACAAATCCATCACATAGATGCGATACCTGAGTGCTTTCTTCAATGATAGAGAAGTTTTCGTCGTCTTCCTGGAGAAAATAAACCTCTTGTAAATCCAGATATCTAGCCCATTGATAGACAGTGAGAGACCGCTTGTCAGTTAGGTGAGGCACTACACCTAGAACTTTCGCAGGGTAGTTGTGTTTGTTCTTTGGTACTATGATCCGCTTCATCGCTGGATCTCTATAAACACCTCCCAAAGGGTGAATCATGTCCGTCCAACATTCTCCTGTATGAGGCAAGATTATGTCAACATCAAGGTTGGCATATATGATTGGTTGTCCTCTTTGTAGCATTTCGGTTTCGACTTGGCGAAATATTGGACCGTCTAATTCCGTACCAGGGGTGTAGGGGCCTCTTCGTTCGGCATCCTCAATGTAAGTCTTCGATCTCAAAACGAGACCTTGCAGGGGCTTCTTAAACTTCAGTACGGCATCACGCGACTCTAAACAAGCCATTGTCAAAGGACACTGCTGCGGCATGCTTGAACAAAGATAGGTGTTCTCTGGCCACGTATCGTTGTATTTATCAACATGTATAACACGTGCCTGCAAACTTGCAAATCTCCATATCCTCAACCTTAATTCTGCTGGAAGATTTCGAAATCGTCGGAAGGTTCTTGGAGGGGAATCAACTGCTAGTATATTATCATTTCTCATATCGGCTTCGGTATCATTCCCCATGATCCCTTCATTATGTGTGATCTGATCGATGGCAGCTACGCTGCTATTGTGTTCATCGTCATCCCCATCTTGGTGCTGCTGGGTGCTTGAGGTTGAACTATTCATTTTCTGAGGTATAGCCAGTGTGGCGACCTGATATTTCTATTAGCTTGATGTAAATTATAATCTGGATTGTGTTAAAGAGCGCCTCTACTTACCTGGTCAGCTTCGCTTTGCTCAGAAGCGTTCTCAGGATTCATGATTCAGACTCCTGGTTCTAAAATTTATGTTTATGGTGTAGTTGTTGAGAAAATTGATGGTCAGATTGACTTCAGTTTCTTTGAGGTGATCAATGTAGACGTTTATTTTGATGCGGACAACTGGGGGAGAAAAGATATTTAAATAGTATCGATGATATACCGTACGAATCTGGTGTGAGAAAATACGGTCTTGGGCTAAAATTTAAGCCGTACCGTTCACATATGAAACATTTGTAGTACGGCAGAAAAGAGCTCTAGTGGATGCCCTGCATCATCTACCGAATCATTCACTGCCCTAGCATTTGGCATGGTAAAACAATTCATGGTTGGTTATCTAAAGGCTCAGCAAATATCCCGGATTGCCAGCGGTGGGCGTTTTAAAATCCAAGAATAACAGAGTGAGTGTCCTTTGGAGTGTTGAGCATTAAAAACCTCTGTGAGAAACCCAGCCAGCCGTGAATCATTAAATCGCTCCTTCCTGTTACGAAATCTTTGGCTTCAATTTACGAGATCATAAAAAAACAAGCAACACCAAATTAAAAATCTACTCAAGTGATTCTTAAGCTATCAAGCTACGAAATACTTTTTCACAATGTCAGACAAAACTCACCAACAAATCGTGCTTATTCTTCAAGCAACTCCTTACTACTTGGAGCTTGAACAAATCGAAAAAGACCACCAAGCCATCGTTCAACCTATTCTCCATCAAACAAGCGAATTACTACGTGCATTCCGAAATGAAACTCGAGCTGGTAACACAAATGGCGCACAAGAGTGCCAATATACTCTCGACCAGAATGTCAAGATCATAGTCGACACCTACCAGCGGAATACGAGGGAATGGAGCAAAGTTATGGCAAGATTGGGAGAGGATATCGGTGGGCTTTTGGGAGAGACTTTAATAGAAGTAGCGAAGGGAATGAATAAGAGAGAAATATCGGCTGCGGGAAGTGATATGAATTTGCAAAGGGTGCTCATTCAGGTTGCAAGAAGGATGCATTCTGAGTAATGAGCTGATCATTTCATTTTGAAGACATGGCAGGAATTTTGACGGTCTTTACATATGCCCGGGGGCGAAGTTGTTAGATATGTTCAAGTTATTCTCAACAATGAAAGCATTTCTTACATTAGTGTTGATATAAATCACAAGAATCACTGTGTAATATTGTATTTTGATTGGCTATTCAACGAAAATGAACGTTTGGAATACATACGCTTAACGCTGGATTTCTGACTTCAATCTTCTTTATATCATTCACTAACCCGGTTGTCTTCAAGCAAATCCAGCGCAAGTGGGGTGTTTATAATTTTCTAGAATCTGTCTGTTTCAACACCAAGGCAATGTACTTCACAACTCATGACCACTCAATATTCAAAACTCAATCAGTCTTTATTTATACAGTGGCAAGTGCCAAATCTATTCACATACACTGAATAAATCTAGATATATATACAAAAGAATCCAAAGATATTCCCCCATTTCATACATACCATCATCGTAGAATTTATGCCTCACACTCATCATCACCAACCTCAACCGCTGAGCTAGTGGCTGCTGGTGCGGAGGTGGCTGTTATGAGAGTGCTTGGGGCGGAAGTCACAATGGCGGCTACCGAACTTGATGGAAGCACTGCACTGGATGAGGCCAGTACGGATGAGGCGACGGAGCTTGAAGCAACCACGGCACTCGATGAAACACCTGCGGCACTTGATGATGCAACCGCACTGGAAACAGCAGATGTTGCTACGGCCGTGGCGCTGGCTGCACCAGTAGCTCCACTTCCAGAAGCACCGCATGTTGCAACAGCTCCTCCGGGAGGTGTGTAGGTAGAGATGTCAAAACCATAGTAGATATCTGGGATATAGATACTTGGATCGGTAGCGTTGTAATCACCTGGAAGCTCGATGGAGGGACCGCATGAATCTCCACTAGTACCGGTAATAGAAAGTTGAGCACATCCAATGTACCATTGAGCACCTCCGACAGTCTGGGCAGAGTGAAGAGCAAGCATCTCTGAACGAAGCTGCGTGATGATATATTAGTTTATGAAGAAGTATGAAAGGTGAAGATAGAGGATAACTTACCAAGTATTCACCAGATGCCATTCCAGTAGGAAGGTTGAAAGTGTAGCTCATGTTACCAGCATCCATGAGGTTGGAGGCCCAAGTACCATTGACCTCAATGTACTCATCGATCTTGAACCATGAACCAATTCCGGTAGCCATGGACGCATCATCAACGGGACCGAAAAGATAATGTTGAATGGGTCCTGGATGAGTAGAGGAATCCCATTGAACTGTGATAGCATCTCCCTCGTTTGCGGCAGTTGTGTTGACACCTGATGGGACAACATTTCCATTGACGTTACAGGTGATGTTATCGGATGCTACATCGAGAACTGGGGAGTTGGAAGGTGGCATGCGGATGGATACTTGATATCCTGGAGAAACTCCATTGACCCAAAATTGATGGAAGTTTTGATGAGCAGTGACTGCTGTGAGGAGGGAAGCGGCGATGATTGATTTAGAAAACATTTTGATGGAATTTTGTGTGTAGGTGTATGGTGGGAATGAATGTAAAATTTAAAAAAGAGTGTCGTGGATCACAGATCACACTTTGAAATGAATGTATTTAGAGAAAATGAAGAGAGTGAAAATAAAGACGACGAGCTAACAAGACTGACTTGGAGAGGAAGAATAGAGGAAAGAAAAGTTACCATCACGAGAGCCTCTTCAATATATAGAACTGAAAAGCATGCACCACAAATCGATTCGATACATGATGCCAGTCCCTGGAGAATCGAAATAATACCCTTGTCCGTTTCAGAGAAACAAGATCTTTAGATGAACGTTTCGTTTTACAACCTTGATTTAGCGATCTTCCGTTGGTCGATGTGTGAGATATACGATTCGCAGATTCTACTCCACATTTTTCGAACGAATAGATAAAAGGAAATAGACGCGCTGTTCAAATTTTGACCATTCTCTCACTCGATAATGTGGTTTGATTTTGAGACTGCGACAACGATTACCCAGCCGATCGAATGATTCGTACATTGTCATGTTGGATATTCTTCGAATTGTTCATTCAATCACCTACCTGATATCAACGAATGGTATCTTGTTGATAACTGAACTTAAGCCGCCTTTTCATTTATCTTAATCAGAAGGCTATGCTGCTTGATGTATCGATCAAGTTTAGTTACTTGATGCGAAGAACAAAACGTTTCATTCGCATAAGCATGAAGTTCCATGAGACCAATCCTTGTAAGACTGCGGCCGGCATTAACCCAATACACATATTAAGCCTTCCTTTCCTTTCTACCAAATTCATCTGAAGTCAAGCCCCATTTGGGAAAAATGCAATTTATTTGGTGCACCGGTAGCTGTGCTTTCCTGCTTGGCTTTATAGTCAAAGCTTGCGTGTTGAAGAAATGGGAAAGAAGGCACTGGTCTCGAAAGTATGAAATGGAAGTATAAAATATGGCCATGAAATCATATTGTCTGATAATGGCCTTTGGCATGCATGGTAAATGTACTTCTCGAGTTCTCTTGCATCAATATCATTGAGAAGATGTTGCTCTTCGATGTTCTCATTGTAGTTTCTTGCCGCCGAGATTCCAAAATCTTTTTATCGAAAATGAAGGGGTAAAAAATGCAAGGAGCCGAGGCACCCACAACCCCTTGAAAAATAACTTTAATTTCGTCCCTTTTGGCCAACTGCTTTCCATGAAACATCTTGGCGCCCCACCACTTTTTGTCCTTGATGACGCCAAATTTAAGTTTGGGGTTTTAGATATACTTTTCTGTGAAGTCATCAGAAAACTAAAAGTCAAGGAATATATCTCAAAGCTGATTCGATCAAACCGGCATGCTGCCGATCCATTACTTCAGCCCTATCCAGAATACTTGCCGGAGATATTTGAGCACAGGAAGGAAATCTATCTCTATTAGGTTCCCCTCTATTCACCTCCATGATTCATCATTCAAGCATTAATAATTGGTTGAGTGATTCAATGGGAGAACTTCGGTTGCTTCAATGACAGAGCTGGAACTTGTGCACTACATGAATGTCTTGATTGGCAGTTTATTTATGTGATGTCACTTCATATCCATACCTCCGCGACAGTTCCATGATTATCATTCGAAATGAATGCTGACTTGAAGAACCCAATACGTTTTTGAGGCCCATATTTGAAACACTTGTAAAGATGACTTTGGGGACGAGATTACGTTGATAGCACGAGGTCACTTTTTTGAATTACCAGTACATGGAAAATGTGATTCTCTTAGTACATCTTAACCTATCATATACTCATCTCTAAATCCCACCTCAGATCAAAGGAGCAAACGTTCCATTTGCACAATTGATCCCCAGATCTGGATTCAATTTACTCGTAGCATTGATGCAGATCACCGTTGGGTTTCTATAATCCTGTGGATAGATCTCAATGTTTTCCAAATTGAAGTTCCTGCAAGAGTTCTCGGTATTGCACTCGATGATAATGGTTTCTGTCTGCTGCAAATTCGGCAATCCAGCATCGTACCAGCACGGATCTGAAACACAGGTACCATCTCCGGGCTGAAAGGTGTTAATTGTTCCTCGAAAGTTCTTCCACGTGAAATCCTCCATGTTGACACTTGCGTTGTTCGGGCGTCCAGTAATTTGTCCAGGTTCAAGCTGAGTGGCGTTGGATCCTTGATTATAGTATGTTTGGGTAACAAAGATCGGAAATGTAACATTGTACACGCGGATATCTTCCCATGTGATGTTTTTCGCGATTCCTTGACCTCCGATCCAACTCTTGAACCGAGCAGCGTAGACTGCATCAACGACTGTTATATCACGGAAGTGGATATTTGATACATTGGCAAAAGAAGCTTGGTTTTGTCCAAGAGAGCCAATAGACAAGCCATGAGACTGATACCCGATTGTTGCCTTTTCAAAAAGAACGTTGTGAGAACCAGATTGAACAGCACATGCATCATCTCCATTGTATATAACAGAATCAGATATGTGGACATTTGTAGCCGTAACACCAAATCCATCGGTATTGAATGGGAAGCCGTTACTTGTAGAGAAGGAGTCAATGATGCTGTTTTTGACTCGGATGTTACTTCCCAGAAGTTGAACATTCCATGCTATTGGCTTGCGTGATTTGAAATAATTCATACCGCCGTTTGTAGTGTTCAGTTGGAAAAGATGTGGTCGATTGGCAAGACCAGTTCCATTGGCGGGATTCGCATCCCACCATGCTTGGCCATACGAGTTTATCCACCCCGTCGTAACGTCTTTTGATCCTTCATATTGAATCTTGGGACCGGCAAATGCAAACCAGTATAAAGCGGTGGTATATGTTAGCGCATTCGAGGTTGTGACAAGGTTTTGAATATAGGTGATGTTCTGAGGAAGATGAAGATTGCCTTCTTGACGAATGACCACATTTGACAAGTTTTTTGCGGAAATTGGGCTGAAGATGTTGTAATCGACACCTTTCTTGAATTCAATAATAGAATTTGAGGAGCACTTTACAAATGCGGCAGCTACCGCTGGCGAGTCATCGGCTGTTCCGTTTGAGGATTTGAATTTTGAGGGTATTGTGCAGGTTTTTGTTTTTTCATGACCGTTGCCATTGCCAGCTTGAGTAAGGACAACCAGTGAAGATATCACGGCAGCGAACCCCAATAACTTCATGGTGGAAGTCAGTTAGATTTTGAACTCTCGAGGAATATCACTATGCACACGCTGACTGTGGCAATTGTTTTGAGGGTTCTGATTCCCAGTTTCAACTTGAGATATTGAAAGATTATGCAAAGGCTGATTAACTTCCAGAGATGAGTTTCCAACAAAGCTTTTCCCACACGCAGGATCAAGTACATTTTATCAGTGTTAAACGGAGATTCCGACTCAATTTTCTCTTGATTATCCGGGGTCTTCAGAGTCCATCCAAGACGAACTGCGGGGTAAAAGTGTTGGCAAACGGAATTTGTTGCTCCATGAAGGAATGCATTTAAAAATGTTCTTCCTGGAAACTTGAACTTTCTTACACCAGTAGAACTTTCCAAGTCGTCGGTCTCGTAAATATCTGGTCGTTGGTTCTTTTATATATGCCAAGCCAGCCTCAAATGCAGTTATGTATAGCTCCCCGCAGCTGACAACACAACTTTGGGGTAATGTTGTAGATCATTACCCCTATTGGTGGGATTTCTCTCGGATAGGAAGGAAAAATAGAAAGGAGAGAAGCGGCTGATTATAGTCGTATAGTAACTTTGAGGCAACACAAGAAGGAATTAGATGTGGTTACAGTGTTTTCCCATGCATGAAACCGAAAGGGAAGAAGCTACATACGCTTTGAGGCCAGTCGAAGGTACATCCTAAGTGTCTAGCATCCTCATCGAACTTCCTGTCAGAGTTATCATCCCTATCTATTAATTATTATGATGTGCACTGCACACGTTGTTGCAAAACCTGTATATCTGCTAGTATGAGACAAAGGGGAAACTCCTTGTGACCCCCACGTTCCCTTCAGCAACAAAAGACCTCAAAATTACATGATTGTATAACATCAATACAATATACATATGGCCATACAGCCATGAAATGTGGCTTAGTATAGGAAAAACATGAGTCATGACCTTCACGGCATACAAAATCCGCAAAAACTCTGACATGATGATTTTCTCGCAGGCTCTAAAATAAACAGGCTAAATGCCCTTTCGACCCCATAGCTAAAAAATCAAAACAAAGAGGTTCAAAAGCAATACCTATGACTACCTCAAACATTACTCCAAGTTTTACTTGGATCATTTAGATCCGATTCTTTCACTGAAAAATGTGTAGTCTTTATGATCGTCTTTGATTCCGACTTGTCGTCAATATTTTTGTCGAACATTTCTATTTGACTACCAGTCAAACTATCGGTACTCGCAGCACCCCTTACATGCGTTTCACGTTGTACCAATCCGTTGTTAGGACGCAACTTTAAAGCGTCTAGTCCATGTTCATGGTACGTGGTATTGTTGAGAATGTCACCTTGGCCTTGAGGTTTCCTTTTGCTACCGAGAGTTGAGGAGTAAGGATATCGAGCCGGATGGGTTGATTGCCTGGTCGCAAAATTGAAGAAACCAGGTATTAGCAGGCGGATAAGAGGAAGAAGATCCGGGACGCAACCCATAACCAACGCAAGACCAGTCTCGATTTGAGATATGGTGCTGTTAACATTCAATCCCGGGTCAGGGACATCGGGGTAGAATGCACGGTAAGTGAAAACAAGACGACAGATCCCGATAGCAGTAACACTTGAAAAGAAGTGTTAGCTCGTGACAAACAAAAAAGAAGAATAATGATCAATACCCCAAGCCCATGCACAGAATGAAGATTGCTGCAGCCTTTTTCCGTGAATTCATCTTGAGATCCTTTACCATATAGATTGGAATGCATAGAACCAATAGGTCTGTCAAAATAGTTAAACCAGCAGTAGACAATATAAAATTGACACCATTGATGCATTTACCACCCTTTATATATTTCCCGTCTTTGAATCCAGAAGATACAGGCCCGTAAGGCCCAATTCCCGGATCTGTGGCATTTGCTTTAATCTGAGCTGCCAAATCCATCTCTGTCGAGTAGAAGTTATATGAGAACGGTACACATTGAAACATGTCGACAAAAAAGATAGCGATCATGAGGGCGAAATTGATGCATAAGAGTGCATATGAGGCGTATCGAACTGTTTGCCTTATTCCCCCAAGCCGAAGATATAGAAGAATCATGGAGGCCTTGACGAAACCGAGAATCGGATTGTAGCAAAGGGAATCAAACATTGACCATTTCATTTCCGTAGGCATGTCGATATCAAATTGGACAAGATCTGATGATTTGTAGCCATATTTCGCGTACGATGTTACTAGTGTCCAGGTTAGCATGATTGGAACCAAATTTCGTCACTTACACGGTATTGATAAGTCCTTTCATACTTCTGCAGAAATTATATTCACAGAGCAAATCTTTCGTGTGGGAAGAGAAATTACAAAAAACAGAGACTTTGAAGGTCTCTAGAGATATGTGAAAAGAAATACTCACGTCCGTATATAGCGGCAGTTTCCACAACAGATAGAACCTATATTTGTCTTAACCTCAATTTCAGATGACAACCTTACTGCTCAATGGCGTCTTACCCAAGCTATACTCATACAGATATCACCTACAAAATCTTTAGCAACTAAGCAGTGTAGGTCAAAAATCAGAAGACTTACTCCACATCATCAATCCCTTCCATTGTGGTTTTGATACTAACCTTGAGGCTAGACGACCAAAGCAGAAGATTGAGCCAACAACCTCAGAAACAACGATAATGACCAAACATGCGGTGTTCAACTGCTTGACCATTGTGAAAGACAAAGATGGTACCTCGCAGAAGGTACTCCACTAGACTGAAGGTTCATCAAGGGGGCTTCGATCAGTTTAGAAAACAAGGTTTGAAAGCGATGGATAATATCATATATTGATGTCTGGACTCTGGTCGCTAATAGAATATCTCAGTGAAAGTTCACAAATCTGTTCCTTTGCGCATTTGAATTACGACCTTCCTGGAGTTCTTAGTAATACTACCCCAATACTACCCCTACATTTTGTGGTATCGCACAAGTGCTATTTTGGTCTTCTAGATGCCAGACAGCGAGGTTCAAAAAGGGCAGTACTATCAGGGGTGAGTGCTGGGGAAGTGAGATCTGCAGGACAAACCCTTGGCCGTTTGAAAACTTCAATCCTACTCAAGAAAAGGCTTATCAAGTGAAGACAGCAAATTAACCCAAGTCCCACTACCGTGCAGAGTTAGAAGACAACTGTATTTGCCTTGGCTTCCATCCCTTTGGCCATTGGGGTGGTATCTAACATGCTGGATAGGGATGTTTAACATTAATCATGCCTTGTGTCTTTGGCTCAAAAACTCTAGGCCGGTTGGCTTACCTGATCTGTGAAGCAATACCAACTGGGTATGCATTAGTAGAAGCTAGCCATGATAATTGCACCATCAAAGCGGACGAGGTGATGGCAGGCGTAATTGGGGGAAGAACAACAACTGGATGGTGGTTGGATTTGCTCTTGTCGCTCTGACCAATTCCCGTGCTACCCGTTGATCCTTGCGCGGGGTCCATTGTTGAAGGGACGAGAGGTGCGGGCTGAGAAAGGCCTCAGCGAGAGAGCGGGAGCTAATTGCGATGTTGTCTCTTAGACCCCCCTTTAGACCCCCTGTTTGTGACACATGGCTTAAGAACATTCACGTAGATGCCAGTCGCCGAGGGCTCATTGTGAACCTGGGATAATTGTTGTGGGTAGATTAAGCCTGCCCAAACTAGCCTGACATAAGTCTATGTCGGTCCCGATGACATTACAAGAATACGACGTTGTGGAGTACAGTCCGCGTGTTTGGATATGTGTCGAACGCTTGAGTCTTGATCCTGTATACCACAACAATAATGTTGATATCGCACGCAGGACGGCAATAGCAAGAGTCAAGGGATCCTAGGTTCAAGTTTTCTATTAAGTTTCACAAACAACCATTTGCAGGACGTTGATAAATTTGCACAGACAAAGGCGTTGGAACTTAGCCCAAGCTAAGGGTTCCGGAAGGACAGAGTATGGAGTCCTCTAGTAAGTTCACGTCCTCTCGTCCCGATCATTTTCTCTTTTCCTTCCTTCAATTGACACTGGGCGAACGGGTTTCAACACAGAAGTGGCTAAACTGTGAGAGATAAGCTTATATTGGCACTTGATACACCCGAGGTAAGGTTACTAGGAGACTAGGTATACGAGTATATAATGTTTTCATGGCCAAACTCGAGTAGTATTCTGAACCAATTTTGCAGCTACTAATTTACAGATGGCAGGGCACGGCGAATCCTTCTAATAGCAACCAATTGATAGACCCACCGGAGAAAATTTATGTCTATAAGCCCTGCAGGGTGCGGAAGGAACCCTGAGAGATCCCGACCAATACGATTCAGTTTAATTTATCCACAATCTTAACTTTTTGACATCGACCGGCCAGCGCCCCGACTCCTAAGAAGGCTCAATTGCTTGTTTTCTTCTATTTGAAATAAGAAGTAGAGTTAAAGCAAATCTAGATTTGGGGTATCTCGACGGGAATTGGAAGAATGGAGGAACCGTCAACGGAAGAGGCGTTGTCTTCAGAGCATTTGGGGATAATTAATCTCCTCTGCAAGATTAAAAATTCAATCACACCGCATATGTACGTGCTTACTTGGGATACATCTTTAATATCTTGGGTACAGACATATATCTTTTGGCTCTTCTTCTATTCCACCCTTCCGGGTCCTCTTTTTTCCCTCTCCTTCATTCTCTTTTCTTTCACCTCGTTCTCAAGAGCACAACCGAGAAATAAACGATCGAGACCAAGTAGGCGGAGCTCCATTCTATCCCAACGATCTTTGCAGCAACGAGAAAAAACATTTCCACAGAGAACGGACATGTATCCGCCTCCAGATTCTCAACGTTATGGTGTTCGCGGCTATCATACCAAATGAATACCTCAAGCCCCGCATATCCATGTTTGTTAATCGATCCGCCGCTCTTTTCTCGCCCCTTCATTCATATGAACACCACCGGTAGGCAAATACTGCTTTTCATGTGTGGTTGCAATCTATTTACACATACCCTTTCATTCTCGGACATGAATTGTCATCATCCGTCACCAAGTATCGATGTTTCCGCCGTTTCTTGCCGCACTATGAGCCGGTTTATCTCCATTTGGTCTCTACCTTTACCAAACTCGGAACGACTACTCCACACATATCGTGATAATCCACACGTTTATATTGTTTGATTTTTCTGTCGAATTTCGTCCTCAATATGAAAAGGCAAGTTGATCCCGTTAATTCGTAGGTTCTTTCTTTCACTTCATTGCTATTGTAGCCTTCATTACCATACCTTCATCATTTCCATTGTTCTGTCCTGTCTGAGACTATCTCAGAGTGGTCAAATTCAAGATGAAGTCTTCACTCTTTTACAGCCTTGTTTCTCTTAATGCTAGTCTAGTTGCTGCTACAAATGCTCGCAGATATGATAATGGCACTTCTTCAACAGCACTCTTTGACTTTGAGACTATTCAGTTGAAGACTTCAGATCTCGCACAGCTCAATGCTTCCATGCAAGCGCTTTTCACATTTGGGAATGCTTCTTCGGTAGATGCATCAAGCATTGCTTCTTCGAGATCGACGTGTAAAGTCTTTCCTGGAGATGCGGCTTGGCCTGCGGATGATGTTTGGGATATCTTTAATGACCTACTTGGTGGTGCATTGATTAAAACTATACCAATCGCATCAAGCTGTTATAATGACTGGAATTATGTGAGTCTACTTTCATACTCAAAATCCTCAAACCAGGTGGATTGTATCATACGATTCTCCAAACGAACGGTGTCTTCAATGTCCAAATCTACCTTGAAAATTACTTACTTGACCAAACTGATCCTTTGAAAGATTTGATGCTAATCAATTGCATAGAACGCAGATACATGTGCCTTTGTCACAGATAATTGGACTAACTCTACCATGCACGAAGAGGACCCCACATCCATGATGTCCCCAATATATCAAGGTCTAACCTGCATGCCTACCACCGACCCAACGGCAACCTGCACACTTGGCGGTTACCCCGCTTACGCAGTCAATGCCACAAACGTCGCACAAATACAACTTGCCGTCAACTTTGCAAGGAACACTGGTATCAGATTCGTGGTCAAGAATACAGGACATGAATTCTCTGGTAAATCCGGTGGAGCAGGTGCTTTGAGTGTTTGGACTCATTGGTTACAAGATATCAGATATGAGGGTGCTGAATTTACCGATGCGGATTTTCCTTATACTGGACCCGCCTTCACATCTGGAAGTGGTGTTGTTGGCACAGATATTATGAAAGCAGCGAGCGAGCAGGGAATGGTTGTCGTTGGTGGCGAAGCAAGGGATGTTGGGGTTCTAGGAGGTTACATTCAAGGTGGAGGACATGGTCCTATGACTTCAGTATATGGTCTCGCTGCAGATCAGGTCATCTCTGCTCGTATTATTACAGCCGATGGACGATTTGTCACGGCATCCTCAGCTGAAAATACCGACCTTTTCTGGGCTTTACGTGGAGGTGGTCCCGCATCATGGGGTGTGGCGACATCTCTCACAATCAAAGCTTACCCAACGACTCCCGTCACAGTCGTCACCTTCACATTCGCCTCTGGTGGCAATGTTACCGATGATACTTTCTGGCTCGGTGTCCGTGCTTATTGGGAGAGCTTTATTACCTTCAACAAAGCCGGAATCTACAGCTATTTCTTTGTTTTCCCCCCTGCAGCTTTTGGAGTGGATTATTTTATCATGTCCCCATTCTGGGCTCCAAATTACACACAAGCTGAAACCGAAGCCTTGTTGGCACCTTGGTTCGGAAAACTCACTGCGCTCGGCATAGACTTCACACCAGTATACAATACCTATGATACACTATACGAAGGATGGGATGCATCTTTTTCTCAAGAAACCGTTGGTTCCGATGACGCTATTGTTGGTTCCCGTCTCTTTCTACAAGAATACCTTGAGGATGAAGCAACATTCAACGCAACATTTGATGTTTGGTCAGGCTCCGCGAGAAACAACGCTTCATTACTCGTGGGTTTCAACATCAATGCACCAAATGTCGCAGGAGTTGATAATGCTGTTTTACCCGCTTGGAGGAATACCACTCTTCACACTATGCAAGGTACGTCATGGACGGATCCTACCAATTTTACCACTATGGCTTCCGCCCGGGCCAAGCTTAGCGAACTCCAACTTGCGTGGAAAGCTGTTACACCAGGCACGGGAGCATATCTCGGAGAATGCGATATCGAGGAGGTAGATTGGCAACACAATTTCTATGGTGTAAATTACGATAGATTGTTGAGTATCAAGCATGCGACTGATCCATGGTCATTATTCTGGACCAAGACTGGTGTTGGAAGTGAAGTTGCTAGTGTGGTTAGCAATGATGCTATTCCAGATGAGAATGGAAAATTATGTTGGAATTAGATGCATGTTAATAAATAAGACACGAGTTTAGAATCAAAAGGCAAATGATTTTGTCGATATGATGGTTGATGGCCTTCATTATATGCTCTAATACAAAGGCTCTGAAGCCTCAAAGCATAATAGCTTTCACGTCACATTTGTTGAATAGAGGATATTTATATACGGATAGTCAAATCAGAAGGGATAAGCCACGGGGTGATTTTCAAGGATATTTTCACCCTCCGCTGTACTCAGAGCTGCAATGAACATTTTGTCACCACAAATTAAAGACGACTAGGTTGAAAAATCGCCGTTGCAGATTCCTCATTTATTTCAAACAAATAGCCACATCTTGCAGCATAGGCTAGCGAGAGGAACACTCTACCCCTACTTCGCTCGTTAGAAGATTCTGGACTTTGGAGTTATTTTCTTTGACCATGAAGTTTGTGGAAGTATCTGTTCACTTCGAGCTTGATGATAAACTGATCTGGTGTCGTAAAATCCACAGTCAGTTTTCCAGGATAGAATAAACAATCTTCTACGATACCACAAAGTGAGTGTTGTAGTTGCCGAAAATATCGTCCTGTTATTGATTCAGTTCATCTCCAGCCTTGAAACAAATGTGGATTCTTCACGTATCTTGTTGATGGATCGATTTCATTCTATGGCTAAGACAAAGTGTCCATTTTTTACTATAGATAAGTATAAGAAAGAATGGTTTCCAGTGAAGTATCATCGAGTCAACGTTTTCATTCATCCCAGGTACGTCGACAAAGCCTGTACAAAGCACTTGACAAATTTCGCAGCAGTATCTACCGAATCTCTTACCTCACATCGAACATTATCACAAGCAAAAATGGCTCCAGCACCTAGTCTTAGTGAGGTATCAAATACCATGACCACCACAAAGAAAACACTCATTCGCAAGCTCGCCGCTTCCAAGGCCAAGTTTAATCGCCAGTCTTTGAAGCCTACCCTTCAAGCCGTTTACGCACTCTATCAAATCGGATACCTGAAGCTAGGAATGGCTCTTGATTCGTTTCTCATCAACACCATTGCAGTGTGGTGGAAAATGACAGGAGCGGAATTACACGAAACGGTCAAGAATGAAAAGCTGATTCATAACAGTAAAGGATTGATAAGAATAGATTGCATTAATTTGTTGTTGAAAGACGTGTAAGCTGTGAGAGTTTTGTAGGAGAATGGAAGGTTCTCACTGCTTTTTAACAACGCTAATTCGATTTTAGTGTTTGAATATGGAATAGCAAGGAAGGAAAGAACGACGCTGACGATATTACAATTCCCAGATCCATCTTGAAGATCTCTGCTGCCATCAAATTGAATCCTCAAGTCTTCAATTTACTTCTTAGTTCAGTTTATGCCGATACTATACTACGAAATGACGATCAGATGCGTTGTTCTGGCTCCCTCGAACCCACAACTCTTGACGATTTTATGGAGGGATTTCCCGAGAATTTTGCAAATATGGGATCCAAGCGGGAGATAGCAGAGAATTTAAACAAAGCACCTGGGTGCTTGAAACTCGTGAAGCACCTCTCTGACTATGGAGAATACTTGATCCCAGCGAATAGTAAGCAAATGGTGTCCGGATTTCCAGATTCTGTCCGTCAGTTTGTGGTTACTAAAACACCAAAGCACTCTCCTGGTGTATCCCAAAAACCCAATGACGAGAACACAGGACCGATGGTGCTCTTCCATGGCACGAGTCTGTCACATCTACCAGGTATTCTTTCGAACGGCCTAAAAGCGAAAAGTGAAAAGATTGATGGTATGGTTTCTACTCTCTTCATGGCAGAGGAGCCTGCGAGTTCCTACTATTACGTGAAAGGTCGAGCCATTGAGTCATTTTGGAAACCAGATCTTTGCTCAAAATGCGGGGTGCTCTTAACGTGTGAGCTTTCGCGGACGAGAGAACCAAATTGGGATTATGAAACACATCATGACGGTGATGTCAAGATTTGTAGACCCCAACCAATCCATATTTTTGGCCCCAAAGATACTGGGTCGATCAAAGTAAGACACGTATTTATTCTTCCATATGGTATTTCCAGCGAGTACCTGTTGGCTCCCACACTTTCGACCATGAAGCCTTTGATGTTGAAAACTTTCAAATCAAGAAAATTCCAGCGGATTTGAGCAGATAAATTCGACAAACTTCAAACAGATTACTTGCTGCCCAGGCCAAGATCTGAGAAAACTTGGAATTCAAGAATTACTTCTTAGAAAGGATATGTTGTACGTACATAGATAGATAGATCTTGTTCTCCATTGCACATAGTTAATCATTCAAATCGTCTCCTTCGCATTACATCTGTCTCGTGATTCATACAACGTAGATCCTTACAGTAAAACAACAAAAAGTGCCCACCAGCTGGTCCATTACTCTGCAATGTAGTCTAAGAACCAAAGTTTCTGGAAGGTTCAATTCTTTGTGTATATTGGAATGCTTTTAGAGACTGAAATAGTCCCAATATACCATTCCAAACAACCAAGCACCGTGAATCCTTTAGCATTTAACTCTACCACGTCCGCTGCCACCGCCGCCTCCATTTTTAAGCATTAGCAGCCTCGGGCTGCAGCTTTGAGGCATAACCAGCCCCTCAGATTCGATAAAATCTACATCAAAAGACGACCACACAGGCATCATCCGGCGAGATTCACCTACCGTCTCCATATTGAGACGTCGATACTAACCGAGTACCTATTCGGAATCGAGATACGCCAAGTACTGAGACTGGCAAGATAACCTAATAAAAACGTCTTGGGGTCACTTAACCTCTAGAGGCTATCGATGGATCATTATCCCAAACCACACTGGCTTCTGGTAGTACTTCAGGCAGATTTTTGAAGTAGAGAGCAGCGAGCTAGCCAGCAAGTGGTTGCTTGAAGCAACAAACTAAAACCGCGATGTGATGGAAAGAGTCAAAATATTATCATCCAACAATCTAGGTTGGCTTGGACGGTAAGATTCCGCCTAGAAAATGTCTGATGGCGTAGTTAATGTCACATCACTTTATCATTGTCATATCCAAATGTGTTTGTAATGTGTTTTATTCTTTCTCCACCCAAAGACTAACGATGTAGTCCTGTTTTAAACGCCAATTAATAAACTCCATAAAATCAAATTTCCGTCCAGATGACTAGATTCAATGCTCAGATTCAATGCTCATGATTCTCGTAAAACGTCATCTAAAATCATGCGTAGAGCTTCTTCTCGTAACTCTCCATGTTGACACCACCCTCAAGTTGAGCACTGGCAGTTCTCAATTCGAAACGTGTAGTACCGTTCTCAACAGCCTCGTGAAGGGCTTGAAGACTCATTTGTCCACAGTCTTGGAGAGAGTGCTTCAAACCCGCAGCGAGGTATGGAACAAACTTGGTGATAGAACTATAAAGCATTAGCATTGGGAAAATAAAATTGTGAATAGAAATCATACCCTCTGTGTGCGACAGCACCAGATACACCCTGAGCAACGAGAACACTGTCACCCTCAGAGAAATATCTGGCGGTTCCAGCGTTGCTCTTTTGGCTGTCCTTGGCACCAGCACCAGCCTTCTTATCTTGCATGGCATCGATGGAACCCATACCACGGTATGCCTTGACAAGCTTACCCTCACGACTGACGAAAGAAGTACCTGGAGATTCAGTGGTACCGGCCAAGAGACCACCCATCATGATGGTGGTAGCACCAAGAGCAAGACCCTTGACGATGTGACCAACATTTTGGATACCACCGTCAGCCATACATGGAACACCGAAGCGAGCGGCAAATGAAGCAACGTTGTAGACAGCGGCAGCTTGTGGTCTACCAACAGCCATGACCTCTTGAGTGATACAAGCACTTCCACTACCCATTCCGATTCTCAAACCATCAACACCAGCGGCAATCAATGAAGCAGCTTGCTCACGAGTAACAACGTTACCTCCGATAACATCAAGATCAGGATATTTCTCCTTGATATACTTAACCATCTCGATTTGGTACATGCTGTTACCTTGACTGCTGTCAAGGATAACGATGTCCAATTGAGCATCGACCAACTTTTGAAGACGAATTTTATCTTCGGGTCTGGTACCGATAGCAGCAGCGCAGATCAATTGCTTGGAATCTGGAAGTTTGGAAGCTAATGGGTAATGGATGTTCTTGTTCAAATCCGATCGGGAGATCATAGAAACAAGGTTTCCGTCCTTGTCAACAATTGGAAGCTTTCCCTTCTTGGATTTTGCGAGAATAGCATTGGCCTCAATCAACTCAGTGCCGTATGAAGCAGTGACCAAGTCTGTAACCATAACACTTGAGACGGAGGCGCTGTCATCTTCGAATTGAATATCTCTGTTGGTAACGATACCGACGAGCTTGGAGCCCAATTTTCCGGTTTCTGTTTTTGCAGATATGTTAGCGGTTGCAAGGGAGAATCAATCTTTTTAACAGCAAAGATGAAACACCAAAAATCATAAAAAGTAATTGTCTCCCCACGACCTTGCGGTCAATACGGATGAACGAAAGTTATTTGAATTATGTTTTGATAATCATGTGAAGGTGTGTAGGTAGGGGTAAAATAAGGAGATAGGATATGTACGAACCTGTAACTGGGTATCCTCCGAAACCCCACTTCTCCTTCAAATCCTTAACTTCACCAACAGTTGCCTGTGGGCTAAGTACGACAGGGTCGAGGATGAAACCATTTTCGTATCTCTTAACCTTTTGAACCATCTCGGCTTGCTCATCGGCAGAGCAGTTGTGGTGAATAACACCAAGACCGCCTTGTAAAGCCATGTGAATGGCCATGTCGTGCTCAGTGACAGTGTCCATCGGGGAAGAAACGAAAGGAGTCTTGAGGGTGACGCGCTTGGTAACTGGAGAATCGAGAACAACCTCGGAAGCAGCAAATCCAATGTAACCTGGAAGAACCAAGAAGTCGTTGTAGGTCAAACCTCCATGCTTCTTGGAATCGATCAAATCATTGATGCTGAGACCATCGCGAGATTCATACTCCTTGAGGATTTCGAGAGCCTTTGTGGCATCCAAGACATCCTTAGCTGGGGCCAAGAAGTCCGAAGCAGATGGCTTGGAATCTCCGTTTGCTTGAGGAGACATTGTGTAGATGTATGGGTAGAGAGATGTGCGGGGAAAAGGTAGGAGGGGGATGAATTCCAATCAAGAATTCAAAGAAATGAGAAAAATTGGAAAAGATGACAAAGAGATAGTCGACCTTGGAAGTACGAAGAATAGAAATTGAGGTTATTGATGGAATCAAATCTCTGGAATGAAAATGTACAGTCGACGGGTTGAAGTTTCCTTCTCCCAAGAGAAAAAAGAGAAAGGGAAAAAAGAGAAGAGAAAAAATTGTTATGAATGTGAAATATGCGGGGCGAAAATGACTGATTATTTGGGGAGCTAAGCCAGTAATGGGTAAGCGGGATGTCGATAAGAGCGAGTCACGTGAAGATATGAAAAGTTCCATGCACGCCCAGATGAGTATGGGATGGGATTGAGCAATGAAAAGAGTTCAGAAGCATTGGATCAGATCGAGGAAGGGGGTGATGTATAATAATGTATAATGACGCTCCGCTTGGCCACTGCCGTGGAGGCTTCTTCGCTCCGCTCCGGTAGCAGAGGGGGATGCTGTATGGGGTGCGTGTGCGTGTGCGTGTGCATATGCATATATATATATATATAAAACTCGTGGTAATGATATATAATAGATGTAAAGCTAAGTTACAATATTGTATGTAAAGTCAAATGTGGCTTGTGTGTGATGATCAGATACTGGTTCCTATCGTCCATACATGCACGTGTGAGCACAAACCTTAGGCACACTCCAACAGGCACGTGAGAGTGCAAGACAAGAGGCAAGACAAGAGCGAGGAGGAAAAAGGTAAAGCCGATCCGACGCCAGAGCACGAAGACGCCCAGCAAACTCGATTCTGCTGGGGACATGGATTGGGGCTCGGCGCGTGGAACGGTGATTGGTGCGTTGGTATCTTCTTCTGTGTGTTGTCAACCGCCCTCAGCCACTCAACCTCTTTTGCTGGAGCAACCGAGCCGAACCGTGCAGAAGCAAGAATTGCATGTAAACAAAAATTAACCCTGCCTTGGATCCCGAAGAAGCAATTTGTGGCAGCAAAAAACCCTATTTCAACAGTGAGGCATGCAGCGCGTGAATGATTGAATGTGCGGTGCCTGGTGAATGATGAATGATGCTGTGAACAATCCCCACTCCCGGCACTGTGCAAGTACGCAGGAAGTTACTTGCGAAGTGTTCCACTTCCACTTCCACTTCCACTTCCCCATCAACAAATGGAAATTCACGTCTTTTTTCCCCCAGCCCCTCACTTCACTTCACTCACTCATCATTTTCAGCCTTCACTCCTCTTCGCTCCTCACTCCTCACTCCTCACTCCTCGCTCTTCACTCTTCACTCTTCCCTCTCCGCTCTTTGCTCTTCTGGATCCATCCAAACATCGAATCGAATCCACCGTCATCCCTCCTGTGATCCCGCCTTCCCAGTCTAAACATTGCCGAACGCAAGACTCTTAGCTGGGCATCTATATCATTGATCCCGCCGTCATCCTATCAGATCAATTGTTCCTTGCATCCATCATCCCTTCCGCTCCTTCTATCAGTTCGATAACGATCCCACATATACCCAACGACCGCAACCCCGTCGCGCCACATATCAACATAAACAACAACAACAACAACAATACTCCTTCGTATACCCTATTGAAATATCACTGCTATCGCTTCTGCTATCACTTCTTCCAGCTCGTCTGTCTGTTGAAATAATCTTAATATGGGATGCTGATGGCCTGAGAGAGAAGCGACCTTTCACATTTCACATTCCTCCACCGTCAATTTTTCTTTTAGTAGCGAGCTATAGGGATTAACTTGGATTACGATCCACCATTTTGGAAATTTGGATATCCCCACGCATTCATACTCCCTTCGTAAGTGGAAGAGAATTCGACACCAGCTGTTCTTTGGTTGTCATCCGCCGCGCCGGACGCCATTGTTTGAGACGGGTGTAAACAATAAACATTGGAGGGGGGACGGAACTTCACCATCGCTGCACTGCGTATACCCACCACGATTATCTCTCTTACCTGCACACCTCGAAAGAAACTCCGCGCAGCCTACGAGGCAGCTCGGATACCGCATGCGACATACTCTTGAAGATATTTAGTGAATGATCGGCGATTTGGAGAGCCTTCTGCGCCTACCTTTCCTTTGCTGTTCGGTGCGCCTTGAATCAATACTTCTCGTCCCATTGCCGTAATGTCGTACCGTCATTTGTTACGCCAAACACAAACCGACCCTGTGATAACGGGCAATTCAAATTCGACAAAGAGGGCACCTTCGAACGCATCAACAGCATCGAGTGGCTATTCAAATTCATCGAGCATTTATGAATCAAGTGGCACAAGCATACTGTCTTCAACGACGTCGAGTGAGTACGGAAGTCGTAGGAGAGGTTTGAGTGAAGCCGCCGGAATGTACAGCTCTTCAGAAAATCGCAACGGGAAAGGAAGCATGGAATCGAGTCCGGATAGTGCGTACCGGAATGCCAGGAAATCTTTGCGACCACTCCCTCAACCTCCAGGTCAAAGTCCACCGGAAAGAGACAAAACCCCAGCCCAGCACAATCGCGGAAAGAGCATCGACGTGATCAGAAGTAATTTCCAGCCACATTCTCGAACACAAAGCGTAGACGTGCAGAAGGCATCCATTAAAAACCACAATCGCGGAAAGAGTATAGATGTATCCAAATTAACATTATTTGAGTCTCCTGCCCAATCGCCCGTAAGCCCCGCAACAAGTCCGACTCGCAGTCCGACACGCCGCCCGCCTATGGTTCGCCCCAATTCCATGTTGTTGAGTCGTTCCGATTCAATCAGTGTTGGAGCAGGAGCTCTTTCAAAGCTTGGCCCACTGCATACACATTCACCTCTCACTAGACCCGAGCTACAAAGTTTCGAACGATCCTCGACAAGTCAACTTCGAACCCTCTCAAAGTTCGCGCAATCCGCCACTCCCGACGATTTTACCATTACATCACCGGAACAAGAGGTAGCAGGCTTACAGGGACGACGTAGACTGCAGCGCAGCGCGATTTCGAAGGACAAAAATGGCACCTTGAATAAATCTATCGGTGGCTATGGCTGGGAAGGTAGAAATTGGATGGACAAACAGCGACAATTTTTACAGGCTTACGAGTATCTTTGTCATATTGGAGAAGCCAAGGAATGGATTGAAGATATTTTGAAGCGAGAAATTCCTCCAACTGTACAACTCGAACAGACCTTGAGAGACGGGGTTACATTAGCGGAGGTGGTGGAGGCTATCAACCCGGAGCAGCGCATACGGATATTTAGGAATCCTAAACTGCAAGCTCGACATTGGGACAATATCGCTCAGTTCTTCCGATTTCTGGATGAGGTACAACTCCCCGAGCTTTTTCGATTCGAACTTATCGATTTATACGAGAAGAAAAATATCCCTAAAGTCATTTATTGTATACACGCTTTGAGTTGGCTGCTATTCAGGAAGGGAATCGTGGACTTTCGAATTGGCAATCTCGTTGGACAACTGGAATTTGAAGATCATGAATTGGAAGAAATGCAGAAAGGATTGGATAAAGCTGGAGTCAGTATGCCGAGTTTTGGGAATATGGGTGCGGATTTTGGAGTTCCAGAACCAGAGCCAGAGCCAGAGCCAGCGGAAACCGAGGACGAGCGAATCGATCGAGAGCTTGGGGAGAATGAAGCTATAGTTGTAGAGCTACAGGCACAAATACGGGGAGCTTGTATGCGAATGCAACTAGGAAGGACAATGCAAGGACTTTGGGATACCGAAGACTGGCTCATTGAGCTTCAATCGATGATTCGTGGGGACTTTACACGACAAATCGTGGAGTATCGTTTGAATATGAGACGTTTCGCGGTGACCCTACAAAGTCATGCACGTGGGTTTTTAGTACGAAAGAACCAATCGAGCCAAGAGAAATTTTGGAAAAGCCGCGAAGGAGATGTACAGAAGATTCAAAGCTTATTCAGGGCCAAGAAGGTTGGTCAACAGGTCCGAGAAGAGGTATGCATGATGCGATCCGCTCTGCAGCAGTCAGAATTTGTTGTCAAAGATTTTCAGTCAAGCATTCGTGGATTTCTTGCTCGGAAAGTTTTGGTGGCTCAGCAGAAGGAAACCGAATCTGTACATGTGTCGGCCCCAGTACTGAATCTGCAAGCTGCAGTCAGGGGTATGCTTGTGAGAAAGAAAATGATGGAGCAAGAAGAAGACATGTCATCTCTTACTGTGTCAACCCCAGTGTCAGATCTGCAATCTGCAATGAGGGGCATGATTTTGAGACAGAGGATTTCGGCAGAACAAGAAGAGATGAACTCTCTCACTGTATCAACCCAAGTTTCAGACCTGCAGTCTGCAGTGAGGGGCATGATCTTGAGACAGAAGATTTCGGTACAACAAGAAGAGATGAACTCTTTTACCGTATCAGCCTCGGTTTCAGATCTGCAAGCAGCAATGAGGGGAATGCTTGTGAGAAAGAAGTTGGTAGCTCAAGAAAAAGAAACATCATCCAAAGCTGTGTCAACTCCAGTCTTAAATTTGCAGGCTGCAATGAGAGGAATGATTCTCAGAAAAAACATTGCAGAAGACCAAGAAGATCTTTATCGCGAAGAACCTTCAATTACAGCGATTCAAGGGTTTGCGAGGGCCTTGCTAACAAGAAATCAGATCTCTCAACAGCAGGAAGCATTACATGCATGTACACCCATCTGGGAGAAGCTTCAAGCAATTACCAGGGCGGGTGCTCTTAGACTCGAAGTATTCGATACACAACAAGCTTTGAAGAGTCATTCTGAAAGCATATCAAATCTCCAAGCCTTTCTTCGTGCCGGAGCAGTTCGCCGCGACGTCACAGAGACTTTGTCAGGTTTAGAAGAAGATGAATCATCAATAGTAGAACTTCAAAGCTTGATTCGTGCTATGCTTGTTCGACGCTCAATTGAGGATGATTATGACATTCTTGTCACAGAGTACTCGGCAATCACGGACCTGCAATCTATGATAAGAGCTGGTATGGTCAGACAAAAAACGGAAATGATCTTGGATGATCTTCAGGCGAATGAAGAAGAAATCATACACCTTCAGGCCTTGTCACGTGCTGTACTACTTCGTAACGATATCGAAGGGGTATTGGGAGAATTGGAAGCCGAGGAAGATTTCATCGTTGCAATGCAATCAGCAGCTAAAGCTTCTTTAGTCCGAGCGGCATATGTAGAGAAGCAGCGTTTCTTCAAGGAGAATATGGAAAAGGTTGTGAAGATACAAAGTTTTGTTCGTGGGCGTTTACAGGGCGAGGCTTACAAGAGCTTGACGACTGGAAAGAACCCCCCAGTCAATACTGTCAAGAACTTCGTCCATCTTCTCAATGATAGTGATTTCGATTTCAATGAGGAAATTGAGTTTGAACGTATGCGAAAGACTGTTGTACAACAAGTTCGTCAAAATGAATTGGCAGAGCAATACATCGATCAATTGGACATTAAGATTGCCCTTTTGGTGAAGAATAAGATTACATTGGATGAAGTTGTCAAGCATCAGCGAAATTTTGGCGGGAACTCGGGAAACATCCTCGTCAACAATTCCATGGCTTCAGGGAATCAATTTGATCTGAAAGCTCTCAACAAGAATTCAAGGAATAAGCTTGAGTTATATCAACAACTCTTTTTCAACTTACAAACTCAACCTCAGTATCTTGCCCGGCTGTTCCAAATAATCCGAGAACAGGGTACTGCTGAAAAGGACTGCAAACGCATCGAGACCTTAATGATGGGTTTGTTTGGATACGCGCAAAAGCGCCGTGAGGAGTACTACTTGCTCAAATTAATTGCTCGCTCTGCTAGAGTAGAAATCGAGCACTTCGCCTCGATGCAAGACTTACTCCGCGGAAATTTCTTTTGGACAAAACTCCTCGCTAATTACACCCGGTCCCCTCGAGATAGAAAATTCCTGCGTGATCTACTAGGTCCTCTCATCACGGAAAATATCATCGAGGATCCAGCACTGGACCTTGAGAGTGATCCAATGCAAATCTATCGCTCAGCTATCAACAACGAAGAGCTCCGAACAGGTAGACCAAGTCAGAGAGCATTGGAGATTCCTCGAGATCAAGCAATCAAGGATCCAGAAACTCGAGACATGTTTATTGATCATTTACGAGACTTGAGAGAAATTTCAGATCTTTTTATGCTTGCTTTAGAAAGTCTTTTGCACAGGATGCCTTATGGTGTTCGCTTTATATGCCAGCAAATCTTTGAAGGACTTTGCCAGCAATTTCCTCGAGAACCACAACTAATTCTCCTACAGGTTGTTGGTAATTGGTTCTTCAAATTCTACCTATACCCAGCTTTGACTACTCCAGAGTCTATGGGTGTAGTGGAAAGGCAGCTCACCCCACTGCAAAAGCGCAATCTAGGCGAAGTTGCCAAAGTCCTTGGGCAGATCTCATCTGGGCGGTTGTTTGGTGGCGAGAATATGTTCTTGCAACCATTGAATGCCTACGTCACTGACGCCATTACCAGAATCACTGAAATCTTTTCCAACATTATCTCGGTGCCGGATGCGGAAAATACTTTCGATATTGACGAGTTCAATGATCTGTATGCTCGTACGAAACCTACACTTTATATCAAGATGGCCGATATTTTCGCAATACACAACCTCATCTGCGAAGATCTTCCACAAATCTGTCCAAGCCGCGATGATGTCCTTCGAGAAATTATTCAAGAGCTCGGCAGTGCCAAGAACAATGAGTCTGAGATGTTAGGTGGCTCCTCTGGCGAAATTCAAATGACCTTGAATCCTAAGCTTCACGACATGGACGACCCCGAAGCTGAAGTGAAAGCACTATTTATGGAGACCAAGCGATGTATTCTGTACATCATTCGAGTTCAATCCGGTCCAAACCTCATGGAAATTTTGGTGAGACCGATAGCACCGGAGGATGACCAAAAGTGGCATGATTTACTGCGAGAGGAATTTTCGGCAGACAGTAAGACTCGCGGAGCGTACTCTGATGCCAACACTTTGACAGACATTAAATCCATGTCATATTGGGAACTGAAGAGGACTGCTTTGGAGAACATCATGAGGCTTGAACAGCTTGGCAGAATCTCGAGACAAAATTTCTACCAGGACATTCTAAATGCTATTGCTGTTGACATTCGTACCAAAAGCAGACGTCGTGTCCAGAGACAAAGAGAATTGGAAGGTGTTAAGATGACATTAGGAAATTTGGGCGAGAAGGCGGATTGGCTCGAGTCACAGAGAAAGAGTTACGATAATTATATTGAACAAGCTATGATGACTTTGCAGAAAAAGGGGTATGAGATCTGCTCTGTGTGTTGTTGATACGATGCTAATAATTGATCAAACAGGAAAAAACGTTTCCTTATGCCTTTCTCTAAACAATACAACCACGAAAAGGAACTCGAGCGTACTGGCCGTACATACAAATTCGGCTCTTTCAAATATTCGGCTCGAACTCTGTCGGATAAAGGTGTATTGGTCGCTTGGAAAGGATACCCCGAACGTGAATGGGATAAGATCAATCTTACAATTTCATGTGATCAAGTTGGTGTATTCTCTATTGAGGGTAGCAAAGGCAGCATTGTCATTACTGGTGCAATGGCTCAAGTTCCTATGGACTCACTTCTTGCTGCACAATTCGCAAACCATCAGTATATGGATATGTTTGAGGGTGCGATGAGATTAAATGTTAATCTATTCTTGCATCTGTTGTACAGAAAGTTTTACAGGACTGAGTAGTGTGGATGGTCGGATATGGAAATGGTCAAGTTTGCAGGGGAAGAAGTTACTTGAACATCAAAAATGAGGAAGAGATGACAAAGGTGCATCTTATTCGAACGGGAAAATATCTCTGATTTTAGGCGCAAGTTATACTTTATGGCATGGACTCGGCGTCGCATTAGGTGATGAGGCAAGAGACTTGGAAAGTCCCAAGGTCGGCCTGGATTGGGGTTATGGTTCATGGTATTGTGTATGTACATATTCATTTTCTTCTTGAAGACGTGGGACGAAGTATTGAACGATGAGCGGGATTCGGGAAGCAGGGAGACGACTGCTATGAATATTGATTGTTAGTGATATCACAAGATCATATGAATATGAATATAATTCTATCAAACTTACGTTTTGAACATCAAATGCCACTGCTTATAATTTTGTGTTATGTCCACTCAAGCTAGCCAACATGGAAGTGATGTCAATATGATAGGCCCTTCTCAAGTAGGAACAGCCAGGTGAATATTACCAATCGCCACTTCTTGAATGGTATATGACAAGCATGCTGTTTTTGAAAAGGAAAGAGCTGTCCTCCAAGGTTCACTTACAGCAGTTCACAAGAATAACATGTCAAGGTGATTTATCCTCTCTTCGGGCAACTTGTTTAATGTCATCTTATTGAACAATCAACTTTCCCTCTACACGGCGTCGAATTGGGCTCGAGAAACGACTGAATGTGCCACCTTCCCTTGACAAATCAGCGTCTCGTTTTTGTATCTCCGCCAAACCACGACTTTGAACGACTTACGACTGTAGAGACTTTACCCAATGAAACTCAAGTTACCCCTCTTACCTTCTCTACTGCTTAGTCCCTACCAAGTCAACTCCATGCGACCGCGAAATGATCTCACCACAACTGCACCAGCTTCAGTTCTTCAACAGAACCCCGGGTGTGCCTTGGTTAGCTCTACACTATTCAAATGCGAATCGATTAGTCCCGGCTTTACCTCTCTTGTCCCATCAGCACAAGCACAATGTCTGTGTTATGATTCTTCAAAATGGATTCCGACGATATTCGACAAAGCGGTGCAGACCTGTGCCGATTTTGCAAGCACAGCCGTGCCAAGCGCATACCCGGCATTTGTTAACTTGGAGGGATTTTGCGGTAATATTGGAAATATAATGACAACAATGAGACCTGCTGCCATTTCCCACATTACGACTTTTGAATCATCAATTCCAACCACGACAATCCATAGTGTGATGCCAGCTTGCTATACTGCGTTATCTCTGATACAATTTTGTGTTGGCCTGGTTCCAGGGTTTATGGCTTTGGGTCCTTCTCAGCAGGCTTCATGCCTGTGTTACGCGAGTGTCACATCCTGGATCCCAAAGTCCTTCGATAATGCTATGGAGACTTGTTCACAATTTGCGCAAAGTGAAAGTGGGATTGCAGGGTTAGTCTCGTCAGTTGATATGTTCAATGGTATCTGTGAAAGTGTAGGAGATGTTTGGACAATGGGGGGGCAGGTTTCATCTATGGTCACCTCGCACTCTATAACATCGTCTGATGTGGGTTTGGCTCCCTCGACTTCAATTAGTTCCCCATCACCAGCCAGTATACCTGGATTTACTAGTTCAGTCATATCCACCATTGCTATTCATTCCTCCACCCAAAATACGCGTTCGATTGTGAAAACAATCTCAGTCACGACCATAAGCAGATCAATGACCAGTACAACTTCAATGCCCGGATCTGGAGCAATCGACACTAGTCAAGACGAAAATAGAGAAATAAAAGATGTTAGTGATCGGATGGTTATATTGATTAGTTTTGCGTGTGCAGCGTTGGTGCTTTTTTTATGCTAGTTCCTGCCTTGAGCAGGAAAGTAGCAAATATACTGGGGCAAATGAGATCAGCGAGAACACCGAGAGGCATGATATAGATTACGGAGTGTAAGGAGGTATCTGGGTTGCAAAGATCTGGAATCGGGGTTGGAAGTCAGAAGTTGGGATGCGCACATGGGAGGAGCTAGAGAGCAGCCATTGGCGGATTTCGGATATTGTATTTACTCAGTGAGATGTAATTGTAGTATCGATACATAGCCGAAAGAATGGCTAGAGGGAATCAAGTGTTTAATAGGCCTGTTTTGTCATGGTTTGGGCGTATCTTGATTATATTTCTGACTATGAGGCTTCTAGTCTGTTAGACTTTTCATGTACCCTAAGGGATTAAACTTTGTTGGTGAATGTCCCTGGGGGCATGTCAGCAATCAGAGGTTGCAAGCTGCTGAGCTCGATTGAAAAATCCAAGTAACAATCCGTAAACTTGTTGCGAATTAAAATTGGTTTTAAACATTAAATTATCACATCAATTCCGCCAGTCCGGGTCATGGGAAGCCCCCACAGCAAGTCTGAAGAACAAATCTCAAACTTTCGGGATTTCAAGTTCCATAAAATGAAATTTCTCGTGTGAGAAAGTGGTATCATACACGTCCATTAACTTCTACTTTATATGATAAGCCGGCACCGCGGCCTCATCCCCATTCCCACTTTCCAACCTCCTATGTGACTTTTGACTTTCCTGAGAACTCGGACTAAGCCACAAGTCGCCCTTGACATCCATAGTCTGACTAATACTCGAATGTAGAGGTGGCGATTCTCGTCCGTTACTTGATATCACTGTCGTCGTGAACCCGACAATGGCGAGATCGGGCCGTAGATTTAGTTCCGTGTCGTACATTCTTGTTCGTCTTCGGTTCATGCCGCCCACCATGCGCGTGTGGAGGCCTCCGGATGATCCGATGGATTTCTCAGACCAGTCGAGGAATGAGCGGACGAGAGGCTTGAGTGTCGCTAAGCAAGAGGCTATAAGTCCGACTGCTACTTCGACAATTGAGAGAATGATGACATCACTGATATGGGGTTAATATGTGAAGTTGGTACTGGAAATGGAAAGTGATGTGTAAGGGGAAACATACGATATTGAATAAAGATAATCGTCGGTATGCAAAAGATCGTTAATGTATGCGATTCTTGTCAGGGTACATATACTAGCACTGATAATCCGTCAGTATCTCTTGAGGCAACCTCTATCGGATTGGTAAATTAACAACGTCGCTTACATGGAGCCTAATGCTAAAGTCATTGCGACCGCGGCTTTTGTTCTGATTGTTATTTGAAGATCTGCCACGATAAACGCCGGAATTATCCCCAGAGTCAAGTCTGCCATGACGTTCACGACTCCATGGCCATATGCCATGGCTGCTATCGTGGAGGGCTGTAAACAATGCCCGTCGATTGCTCCTCCAAATCGCCTCCAGTAGAATGATATCGGTCTACATTGAAGTAATAGAAAGGCGAAAAAAGCCGTGGTGTACAAGAGAAAGATTGTCATTGAGATATAAATGGCGTATATATGAACGGGCTTCACGGCGATGCGGACGAGGTAAAGAGCGATTGATATCTTGATAATAGCTATAGTAGGAGGGTAAATAATTTCCGAATAACACCACCACTAAATAAAAATGTCAGAAAACTTAAAGCCATGACTTGGTATTGAGAAGCATACTTTCAATCCACGCAGGTACTGCTCCATTGTCATAGTATCATTGTGCTGCCCAAACCCTGAATTAACTCCCAATATAGTAAAGACAACCCCAGCGCATAAAAGAAACTATGCGATGTCAGTATATATCATTCCTGGCCCTACGTGAAGAGCATTACCAAAGAGATAACTGCAATGGCATCATCAGCACCAAATGCCTTCAACAACCTAGTTCGAACATAGCATCGTAAAGCAACCGCCACACACGCAATCCCAGAGAACAGCAATGTAATGATCAGAATTTCATCTTGCTTGTCGGGAGCTTCTGTCACCATCTCGGCAAGTTAAAATGTGCAAAGAAAGGTGAAGCAATGATTAAAGGAATTCATAAGAAATAAAAGAGTGACCAGCCTAGCGATTCATTGGAATGATTACAAGATCAGAACGATCGTCAAGAATGGGAGAAGATTTCTTGCTTTTCCATTTGTTTATACTTTTGCGCAGCCCCGGCACTGAGAATATGCTCCCCGAGGCTCTGTTTCCTGACATCTTGCGGGTATTCTTCGATATTGTATGGGGATAGAGCACAGATGGTTATTCCTTAATGATAACGTTGGTCCTTGTTCTGATATAAAAGGAAGTGATGGATCCGCTATTTTCATCAGTCGCAATCATTCTATACCTATCTCCGAATTCCAGAACAATATTCCTTCTTGCTGACTTTACTCGTTCCATACTCAAGGCTCAGGATTGGAAAAGACAGAAATTTGAATGTACCAATGTAGCTGTATAAGGTCTACCATGTGGGTCTCTGTGTATTTCTAGCAAAGCAGGGCAACCCACTAAATTTGACCCGCTCTCAAGCCGCTGAGCGTTGAGGTATCCACATGGGCGTCCACATGAACGTGTCCATACTCCGTACTTTGCAGAGGTAGCACTGGTCTCAGAGTGAGACGACAAGATTGATTGACCTTGGATTTTCGAAATCCATAGAACTTTGTGGGAAAAAGTGGTTTGAGCAAGATCAGATCGGAGCAGTAGCCTTAGATTAAATGCGGATTAAGATTGGACAGTTATCTAACTATAACCGCCTCTCTTGATGCCGCACCGCCTGTTCGAAAGCAGCCTTAAGACCCTGAAGTTTATTTGACCATTTTAATCCATACCGCCTTATAATTTGCACAATGTAGAACTATACGAACTTACGATGTGATAGATATCGGATTAATACCGGCGAGTGTGATATCGAATAAGAAAAACATTCTCCGGAACCCGGCGTCACCCCTGTGTTCGAATAATTAATGATACCTTGGCTAACTCTGCCATGGAAAAGGAGGAAATGAATTTCGTGACCAAATTCTTCTGCAGATGTGGGAGAAACAATGGAAGAGTCAATGAACATCTTTTATTTTTCCGCTACAAGATGTTGAGATTGAGACTACTCATCTAATCATGACAACCCTCATATTTCATCCGATCGATTCGGTTTGGCAATCAATTCGCGACAAAGGAAAGAGGATGCGAAGAGCCGCGTAATGTTCAGTAAAATCTTTGATGAATGAAATGAATCGACTCGTGGAATTGTGAAGTGTTAGCATAGACATGGGTGGCATAGATCTAAGAGTGATCCCTCCGGGGAATCACAACCTGTCAGATCAAAGATTCCAAAAATATAAACGTTTTAACGGTGCGTCGAGGGATCAAACTTCTCCAAGATGCCAAGATGCTGGAACGATGATGAGCATCGAATTTCCCCAGTATGGATAATCACTACTAGGGAGAGTTTCAGCATCTGTTCGTCCCGCTCATTGCTCACAAGTCGTGATGCTTCCATGTCCCAGGCGAGCCGGAGTAGACGAATCAATATAAATGACTTTTCCAGTGCAAAAGTCCCTTGATTTGGCATGACAGTCTTGCAAATGCCGGAAAACTATAAGAAGAGGTTTATAGTACTTCGTATGCAATTTGGAATCCATTGCGTCAGGAACAACATTAGAATATCCTAGGAAAAGCACGAGATGATATGTCTTTACTTTTTTGTACTGCAGCTGGTGGGAGGTCTGCCTACTCAACTACAAACAAGGTCACGCACTCCTTTACTAGTCGAAATGAATCCCAGGCCTACTTAAGATGACGAGAGATCCAAAGTGCAACAGAATGGTATTCATCTTGATGCTACTTATTCATACCGCCAAAGCATCCGAGGAATAGGGATTAACTAACTAGACAAGGATGTCATTTCCGTTGTAGCTGAAGAAGATCACCTTTGGGCACGTGAGGAGTCGCTCCATCTTCACACCCTTTTGGTGGCATGGCCATCGTTCTTTTGATATATGTTTCAGTTTTGGGGATGCGCAATCGGAACGAGCCGCTTAAAGAGGTAAGAATGAGACTCATTTCTCAGGGTGGAGTATAGATCGTATGACATTGATGAATTAAAGTTGAGTTGCAGCAAGCATGAGAAGATTTGAACGCCAGTGATAGCTGCCGACACCCATCATTCAGATGTGAGAATGGACAGTGACGTACGCTAAGCAGATTGACAGATGGGATAAACCAGTGCAAAAACCAAGGCAAGGAGGTATATGCACACAAACGAGCAGCTGCCGAAAAAGGCAAACATGTGTACAAGGGGTTCCGGGGGCCCTTATAAATGTGTCTTAAATGTGAGCTGGGAGCACCAAGAAGCGACAAAGCAATATAAGTAGCTGTCTAGACCACCTACTTCGTAGTAGTTCAGGAGTTGTCGACTGTGCTGGAAACTTTTAGCGGAAGAGATATTTGGAGAGACAGAAAGTGCCAGATAGGTACTGGTGGTATGTGGCTGAGGGATTACCTAATCTGACGATATGTTCACCAGTCCCAATGTGGCGCAATTTTATGATAAGAACTATCAGGGTTTTTCCTACATCTTCAATCCAAACCGTTAAGGAGAATCGTTTATTGTTTCATCGTTGTTGCTAAATAGAGTGAGCGTTGTGGAGGCTTGTTTAGAGGAGCCAGATTATCAGAGACTTGGGTAGCAACGGATAGCAAGCTTTTAAGTAAAAGCTGCAGAATAACAATCTCTGCTTGAATTTTCAAAGCCAGGGGAAAAGGCACCACAGTGGAGAGATTCACAGTAGTTTTCATGACAGGCAGCTACCACTACCACTATAGCCATGTCATTCTTTAACGCTTTCGTCGGTCCTTCTCGATCTGGCGACGCTTGGTTCCTGGCTGGTCCTACATCTTCCTTTCCGAACATCACGGCTTCCGGAGATACTGTCCTATCCGATCGCTTACCATGCAAAGGTTCTTTCGCACCTGGCTGCAAGGTTTTCCATGTGCCTGTTACCAATAGTGCTCAAGCAGTTGAAGTCGAGCTTGATGATGCCGTGGCGGCCGGACTCAAGGAGCAAGTCATAGTGTTTCAATACCAAGGCAAATTTCATGCCGTTGATCATGTAAGTTTGGTTGCCTTGTTCTTACGTTCGACGAGAAAACCGAGAGTGTTTTTCGACAGGAAAGGTTGAATCGCTACTGAATAGTTGGTAGAGCTGTCCGCATTCCTCTTTCCCACTTTCACGAGGCACGCCGTTTGACATTGAGGATTTCGGCATACGGTTGAGTGTAGGGATACAATGTCCAAAGCACGACTGGTCTTTTGATTTGATCCATGGAAAAGGCGACCGAGGAAGTTATAAGTTAAAAGTCTGGGAAGTGCAACTACGGCCAATTCCTGGAGCGGAGAACGAAGAGAGGGAGGTTTGGGTCAGAAGGAAGCAAAGGATAGGATAAGTGTCATTCAAACCCGAAGCCTAGGTTTAGATGGAAATCAATTCGCAGAGGGGGAAGCAGAGAGTTGACTTCTACGGAGGATGAGACTGGTTTTGTTTTGAGGTGCATGCTAGAATTTTAGCCATGGAGCCATGCTGGCCACGGACGCAAAATTTGTTAGTATCAGGGCTCATGATCCCCCCTTGATTATCTAATCTGGCCGGCCATCTGTCGTGTGTAATTTGCACCGATATGGGCAGGTACAAAGTAGAACTCTAATAAAGCATTGGATCCATCCTTCACGTCGTTTAAACGAATCAAGTTTCGCTCACACCCACGTTCACAACAAGACAAGTGGGGTCACGCGGCAATGCGGGGTTTGCTGGAGATCGCCGAAGCGGTAAAACGCGCCGGAAGAATTATGAATGCCTTCGGTGAAGTACCTGCCAAGTACATCCATTTCATGTCTTGGAAATACACGTAGGTAGATAACGGTTGAAATTCCACCGAAAACATTTTCCGATAATGAGCCGGATATTAGGAATATATGGTGGCGTATTATCTCATGGTACTTCATACCGCTCCAAGTTCCTGATTTTTTGATCTATAAGTAGCTGCTTGAATCTACTCTCCCGAAGCTCATTGAAGCAGTTGCTAAACAGTTGATATACTTCGTGATCTCGATATTTGGTCTATTAACCCGTACTTTCCAATACTCTCAAGATGCTTCGAAACCTTGGGCTTCTTTTGGCCGGTCTGGCCACTACATTAGTCGCATCTCCTATCTCCAGCGCAAACCCACCAGCATTTATACTTGCCGGCGATTCAACAACGGCCGTTCAGAACGCAGCTTTAACAGGTGGTGGGTGGGGTGATGGTTTCATCGCTACCCTTCGCAATGGCGCTGGAGGTATCAATTATGGACACAATGGTGCAACGACTGTAAGCTTCGTGAATGGTGGCGATTGGGCAAAAGTGTTGGCATCTGTAGCAAAGTATAAGGCAGACTATACAACTTTTGTTACAATTCAAGTAAGTATTGGCAAGCAGCGGAGAGGGACAAGTGATGAGATGGTATTGACGCGTGAATTAGTTCGGTCACAACGATCAAAAGGCAACGGCAAACATTTCAGTTGCGGAGTACATGACCAATTTGGAGAACATGGCGGAGGATGTAAAAGCCGCTGGTGGAACTCCAGTAAGTCAATTCTCTTTCGCAGTTTTTGAGTCCTCCATTATGTTCGTGTCGAGAACACGAAGGGTTTATCCATTGGCGACCAGAAAATTAGGCAACGGGGCCCTTTCAGCAATCTCAATATACAACCAAGTTAACTAACCTGGGTACTTAGATCCTCGTCACTTCCCTTACCCGCCGAAGCTTCAATAGTTCAGGTCTTGCGAGCGAAAGTCTGGCCGTCCAAGCTAATGCTACCATAGCCGTTGCTAAGTCGATCGGATCTTTGTACATAGATCTTAACCGCGCATCCACAGACTATGTAGATGCTATCGGGGCGACTAATGCTGCGACGTACAACTTGAAGCCAACGGACTTCACACATTTGAATACTGCCGGAAGTGTTTTGTTCGGAAATATCGTCAGTGGATTGATCGATGTGACCGTGGGCAGTTCATTTGGTTTCAATATCAAGACTTATACCAAGCCAAATGCGACAATCGCAAAGGATGTTGCCAGTGGGACTTACATATTCCCGAGTGGATTTGGAACTCTACCAAACAACACCCTTCCAGCATAGGATCATGGTGTGATGAAAGAACATTTTGGAAATTGTATATACTTTGAGATTTCTTTTCTGGAAACTGTATATACTATGATATGAGATTTAATGAAGTGGTGATAATTGTTCTATTATACTTTAGATGGGTTTTTGTTCTCAAATGCAACATGACATCAGATGAAAATAATTTCTAGTAGAAAGAAAGAAAGAAAGAAAGAAATGACGGCGTGTGTTGGTATTCTAGCCCGGAACAGTCCATCATGAATGCTATATACAAGAAAAAATGCCGAGGAATACTTGAACACACCTCTCTCACTAAATGAACATCGCATTTAAAACCTCACAAGTATTCGACACGAGATAATAATGAGTCGTTGAAGCTAAATGAATGTATACGTTCAAATTAAGTTGTGGCGTGCGAGCACTAGACCCGGAATGTTTATAGGGTTGTTCAGAGCCAAGTAAGCCTCTGCCGTTCCTCTCGGATGCACGGAAAGGCTTGTATTTTATTTGGTCGAGAGTAATGGAGAGATAATCTGACAAGGCAATATCTTACAACGCTGTAATCAATATAAATATCGAATTGTGAGATTATCTTGTCTTGATAGATTCTATCATTCTTGTTATTTCACATCAACGTTGATGCATTATATCCTGGGATTTATGGGAAACCGGCAGCAGACTTGACACTGACAATTAGTGATGGAAAATCATCTTCCTCACGAACTACCTACAATTCGTATTGTTGGCAGAATAGGAAGTTAGATCTAATCATCTAATGATTCCTTGCCATTGCACCTTTCAAAGTCAAGTATGAAATGCTGAATGCGGATGTTGCTGCCTTGCCTATCTACGCATTCTGTTCAATGAGGAGAAAACATTGTTGAAATACCTTGAAATTTCTTCCTCATACTGTAACGTTACTTTAGTTTGCACCGCCGCCAGCTGCATGTTTCCAATACGTACATGGTTCATTTCCCTTTGAGTTAGTTGGAACTTTCTTCTAAATATCATTCGAACGTGTCGAGCGTGTTCAGATGTAGGTGCTGGCAGCCGATGTAATAAGTATGAGTGCAGTATGTCTATACGAGTACTATATCCTGAATTTTGCTAAATTCCCTGAGGGCCTGCCTGACCTTTTGATACCATTGGATTTTCTCATGAATGTTGGGTATTCCATTTCACCCCCCGTGCAAATACCGAATTCCGGCCGCCTGCATTCAATCAGTCGGTCTTACACGTTCTTGCCACCAATATCATTCCATCACCAACGGTCAGACAATCGTTGTCTTGCTATCAAACCCCGAAGACTTCCCACTATTATCGATGTTTGCACTCCTGATATACTTTCCCACAATTTCCAATTTGTTCACTTCTTACGTATGGACTATGTTCTCTTTAATTGTTCATCACCATTTTTCTACTCTATCGAAAATTTTCAATGATTGTGGAGTTTTAGAAAGCACGTCATTGTGAAAAATGTTGTTGTGAGTTTTTAATCATCTAAATAGGAATCTTTTCTCCGATATATGAATAATAGTTTGACGTGTTTCTGTTGGTTTATTGGGGAATTCAATTAAGCTTAAAATCATAGTACACCACTGAAATGTATTCTTTAGCCCCTTCATCTGCATTCAACATTAAACGAGCAAATAAAATCGTTTACTCTTCATGATATATCCATACTTTATTCATCTTATGCCCACAATGGTCAAATCTCAACACCAGAATCTTAAATCTTGAGATCTAAAATCCCTACCAGTTTTGTGAGCTCGATCACTTTCTAAGAATTCTATGTCCCGTTAAATTTCCACCGCTGTGGGCTATTCATGGGTGTCCTAAGGGACGTTAGCACGGCTAGTTCCACAAATCGAAATGATATTCGTTTTGTAATCTAATAATTAGTATGCGATAAGAATGGCAAATGGTGCAATACCGATGGATCAATTTTTTCCGCATCGAACACGCTTAGTGGCGGTATGAGACTTCTCTTGCGTATAAACTAGGTGTTGTAACTTTTGCCATGCCTCATTTTCACTTCACATCTCTTGGTATTCTCTTAATTCAACATTCAGTCTTGGAGAAATGGGGTTTTCATCTTTGAAAAGCCGCCTCTTTCCTCGGCAGCCGGAGGGCAACGTCACCCCCGCATCTGTCGATCACGAAAATGATGGGGCAGCATCAAGTGTTACTGGCACCGACGAAATCAGTAAATCTATTGAGGAAAACGGTATTCCAACTGAGAAAATCAATCCCGAAACGAATGTTAAAGAGTCCTCACCCATCGTCGAAAGCTCACCTCTCGATATCGAAAAGGCGACACCAGAATCAGGAAGGTTTGGTGATGATGATCCATTACTTAAAGATATCCCATGGCAAGTTCGCCGAATTGTCAGTCTCGAGGATGATCCTACCGAACCTACAATCACGTTCCGCTATTTCCTTCTAACTCTGATATTCGTCGCACCAGGAGCTTTCTTATCGCAAATGAGTCATTTCCGTACGACATCCGCTCCATACTCGGTCTTCTTCGTTCAAATTTGTTCCAATTATGTTGGTGTTTGGCTGGCAAAGGTCCTTCCAGCTAAGACCATCTGGTTACCATTTGGAGGAAGCTTTAGTCTGAATCCGGGTCCATGGGGAACAAAGGAACATGTATTGGTTACCATTTCCGCAGCATCTGGTGCCACTTACAACTTGGCCTACGCCCCAATTTCTATCGCTGAGCTCTACTTTGGAATTACTATTCACCCAGCAGTTGCGATATTCTTTATGTGGTCTGTAGTGTACATTGGGTATTCTTTTGCAGCCATTGCTAGACAATTTTTGCTCTATGATCCTGTATACCCATGGTATCAAGCGTAAGTTCTTGTTCTTTTACAGCTGGGCATAGCGAGAAAAGTAGGGAATGATTATCGCTAACTTCGAATTCCATTAGACTCTGTCAGACTGCTCTGTTCGAAACTCAAAAGAAGCAAAGACAGCATCCATCCCGTGTTTCAAAGAAACAGATGAGAGTATTCTTTGGAGTTCTTGCAGGAATCACCTTATGGCAATTCCTCCCAGAGTTTGTGTTTCCAATGCTTGGTTCTTTGGCATTCCTCTGTTGGGTTGCTCCAAAGAACAAGGTTGCGAATTTCATGGGCTCAGGTTTGGGAGGAATGGGTTTCTTAAATCTAACACTTGATTGGTCGAGCATTGCTAGTTTGAGTAACTCCAACAGCTTGTTTGTAACTCCATGGTGGACTCAAGTCATCATCTTCCTGGCTTTCGTAGTCAACTGTTGGATACTGCTTCCAGCCGCAAAATGGGGAAGTCTAGGTAGTTGGAAGCTTGAATTGATGTCTAATCGTCTCTTCATGGGTATGTCACATGTCCCAGAATGGTATGTCTGACAGTTGCTAACAAATTATCAGAAAATGGAACTTCTTATCCTACCACCCACCTCATCACACCTCAAGCCACACTCAATGAAACTGCTTACGAAGAGTATGGGCCAATCTACGTTGGTACCCAACAACTTTGGAATATGTTTTTCGATTATGCAGCATACACTTCCGGCATTAGTTGGATTTTTTTCTTCGGATATACACAAATCAGAGACACACTTAAGAAATTGAACGCCCGCCGTAAGAATAAAGTCGAGGGCGAGACCATCAATCACCAGTATGGGGATCAATTGAATGTTCTCCAACGTTCTTATAAAGAAGTTCCATGGTGGTGGTCATTGATCCTCTTCCTCATCACATTTGTCGTTATGATGGTAATTTTGGGCACCGGCAATCTTTTTATTCCTCTATGGACATATTTCATTGCTGTTCTTACAGGTGTTGTGGTTGTTGTCCCACTTGGTTGGCTATATGCCCTATCCAATTTCCAACTTCCGATCGGTACCTTCAACGAACTCTTGTATGGTCTGATGGTTAACGCGGTCGACGGACACAAAAATCCTTCGGGTGCATCGGTTTACTCATCCCTCGCTGGTGATGCATGGTATCGTGCACAACTTATGCTTCAAGATCAAAAAATCGGTCACTACATGCATATCCCTCCTCGAGACACCTTCTTCGCCCAAGTCTTCGGTTGTTTTATTGGTATTCCAATCAATTACGGCGTCGTAAAATGGGTACTCAGTACAAAGGCGGATTATTTGAGCGGTGCTGTGACGGATCCAACACATCAATGGACTGGACAAGGTCTCGCTACTACCTTGACTACTAGTACACAATACGTTCTCATCGGACCTTTACGCCTCTTCCAGTTGCCCATTTTCAAACCTCTTCCATACGGGTTTCTTGTTGGGGCAATACTTCCAGGCATCATCTATGCTCTCCATCGTCGCTTCCCCAAAGCTAAATTTCATCTCTTCAATACCACTATTTTCTTCTCCGGTCTTTCTACATTCTATGGAAACATCTCTACTGGATATACTTCTTCCATTATTGGTGGTTTCATTGTCGCCTACTGGGCGTATAGATATAGATATGAGCTGTGGGCACGATATAATTATATCCTTGCCGCTGCTTTCGATGCAGGATTTAATTTGAAACTGTTATTGATTTTCTTGTTCTTTGGCGCAGGAAAGGTCGTTACCATGCCAAATTGGTGGGGCAACAATGCAGATAGTACAGATAGATGTTTTGCTTTGGAGTAATTGGGATGTATGATGGCATGGTTTACGGACATGAAAGACCCACTGCATGAGCGTGGTGTTATGAAACTCGATCTGAGATAATGATAATGAAGATATTTTATTAAAATTTCGGTGCTTCTATTTGAATTACCTCGTGCACATGACTTCTTAATTATTGCAAGATAGCACTATCCTTTCGGACTTCATTGCCCCCACTATTAGCTGTATTGTTGACACCAGTTCCATTCTTCAAATAACAATACTCCCCATTCTTTATTACCATACTGACCGCCCTACATAACCCTCCTCCTACGTCGATCCCACCTTGCAGATTTGTCGAGTAACGCGCGTTGTACTCCGCGCAGGCCATTATGCACTGGTTTAGATCTGGCATATATATCTTCATGATGTCATGGATACCTGGATTTCCATATTGAGCGCCAGACGGATAGTTCGTGTAACAGGCGATGCGAAAAGTCTGAGCCGTTCCTGATAGATTGATAGCTGAACCCTCTGAAGAGAGCGGCTGAACAAGAGAATCATTGAAGGTGGAAAATTCATCGGAGCAATGGGAAATTGGTGCAGTAGACACTGATGGATTAGATGGCGGGGATGATGTTGTAGATGGTGAAGCTATGTTTGAATTATCCATAAACAATCCTGAACTTGTGCTTGAAGGTGCTATCGAGTTTATGATGCTCGTGGAATATATGACGCTTGCTATTGTCGAGCATGCCCCAGCGGCAGAATCATCTACTCCCAAAGTTGTGTTGACACCTGTGCTAAGATATCGGATTAAAAGCTATCCATTGATGTCTCATAGGCTCAAGTTACCTTTTGCAATTATTCCTTTGTGCCGCGATTCCAGCTACTACACCTCCACCTATTCCACCCACGACAATGAGAGACAGCAAGACGACCAAAGCCCAAAATCTTTCAACCGAAAACCCCGCAATTTGTCTATGCTCTGATATTGCACTCTTTTTACCCTGTATTCCAGAGTGGGTTTCCTTTGATGACCATTGCCCTGTTTGCTGTGAAGGAGCATATCCCACCTCAAGACCTGGTTGAGTCTCAACGGAAGTGTTCAAGCATAAACCACTTTTCGAAAAAGTTTGTTTGTATGTGTCCATTGGGGTAAGAGTATAGAAAGATATCTGAAATCATTGAGTTAAAAAGATTGAAGTATTGAGTTTGCAGGAAGTGGGAAGGGAACTTCTACCAGAGAATCCCTAAATTTAAAAATATTGCATCGAAATTAAAAGGTATGTTGGAAAGATGTGTCATGCGCGCTTGCGTTACACATATCTCACTGAAGGATTTCGACCCCGCAACAAATACGAGGGTCTTGAAGCTCAAGCTTTGTGAGATTGGGGTACAAAAATGTAATCGTAAAAGCCGTGTAAAGAAAAGTTTCCAAAAAGCGAGAACGATGCAACGTTCTGTAAGGCAAATAAAGGAACACGTGAGGCAAGTCAAGTAGGTCGAGTGTTTGAGCATTCACTTGGAGTCAGAAAATATGAGGATGCGAACACACGCAAAGACTGATTGCTGTGAACGGGAAAGACTGAAACCAGGTAAGACAGCTTATACTATGGACATAGCGATATTAGAATGGATGGTTTCGTACTGATCATGATAGGGGCTCAACTCCCGTTTTCTTTCGTGACCGACGAGAGAAAAGTCTCTCCCTTTTGATTAGATATATTGAGAATGAGAAGGGCATCTGATAGATGTTGAGCTGACTAATAACCTGGCATCTAATCTTATCTAATCTGCGATGCCTAAGATCAACAAAAATATTTTGTTACCAAAGCTTTTTGAGCTTCACGATTTGGAAGCTTGAAGAAAGACTTGTATTGTTCCCATCATTGTCTCTTATAACTGCCCCGTTTCAGCAGAATACCATTCGCATAGTCTCTGGTCTGCCGCAAATTCTTGTACTTCGCCAGTTTGTGTCCGCGCACATCCCATTACGTCCTTTCTTTGACGCCCTCCTCAAAAGCACAATCATGCCCCTCGACACTTCAACATACTCCCTTGCTCTCCTTCGCCTTGATGGTCGCAGATGGAATGAACTTCGCCGCCTTACAGCACAAATTTCAACTCAACCATCATCCGATGGATCTTCGTATCTTTCAATGGGCAATACCCAAGTACTCTGCACAGTGACCGGTCCTTGCGATCCCTCAAAATTACGATCGATTGGTGGTGGTGGAAGTAACAATGCTGGGGAAAAAGCTGAAGTCAGAGTGGAAATCAGTTTTGCTGGCTTTGCAGGCGTGGATAGGAAGAAGTATGGTAGGAATGATAAGTAAGTCTCCTTCGGTTGCTTTGTCCGCTACATACTGGGGATCTATACTACACTAGTTCGTGTGGAATGGAAACTAATCAGGTCCATTGCAGACGTATACAAGAACTTTCAAACACCTTATCCACAACCTTTACTCCTCATCTCCTCACCACTTTGACTTCTCATTCGACAATCCTCATTTCTCTTCACATCTTGTCATTAGATGGCTCACTTCTTTCTGCTCTTATTAATGCCTCAACTCTTGCTTTAATCGATGCTGGTATCCCAATGCCTTCTTATATTTGCGCTTGTACAGCTGGTTCTACATCTTCATACTCGAGTAATGATGAAAAAGCAGACCCATTGTTGGACTTAAATTTGGGCGAGGAGCAAGAATTACCATTCCTCACGGTTGCGACAGCTGGAGAAGGCGACGGTGATGGAGTTGTGGCATTGGTAATGGAGACAAGGGTACAAGCCGGCAGATTGGAGGGCATGTTGGCTGTAGGAGTGGATGGGTGTAAACAGGTCAGAGAGATTCTAGATGGAGTAATTAGGACTAGGGGGAAGAAAATATTGAGTGGTGCAATGGCTTAGTAGGGTTAGATATGTATATCATACGAGGGAAGCATACGAGGGAAGAACAGCATCAATAGATGATACCCTGGTGTTTTTATGGCGTCATAACGGTAATGGGATAGGATGGCAGGAATGGAATAACATTACATCAAGGGAACCATGTGATGATTGTCAGAAGTTCGGCGCGTGTCTCATATGTTCACAAAATGAATGATGGAATATTTGTTACTATTACTATGTAAACTGCGAGTGAAATCTGCATGCTTCTACTCCAGGAAAACTCACAAAACCAAATTGCTCCCAAAAACTTCAAAATCTCTTGACACAGACCTACTTAAAGTTCTCCATGTTTGATTTCGGGCTCTGGAGTTGGTAGTTCCCAATCTTCCGGAAGCTCCTCAATGATGATCTCAGGCTCATTTGCAGCTTTCGTTTCTGGTTCTGGAGCTGCTTCTTCCACAACAGTTTCCTCAACCTCCTCAGGAATGAGTCCCTCAGGAATCTTCTTCTTCTCGCCTTCGCCCAGTCTGATAGCGTCAACCCAATTTTCAATTGCCTCGATTGTCACATCTTCAGAAATCAGAGAGTCGCCCTTGCTAGGGAGAGCTCGATACCAGTTTCTTCGTCCATTGAGAGCGATGATTTCAGCCTCACCTTTCAAACCTAAAGCTTCTTTGACTTGAGAGAACCCAGGGTTTTCGGCTTGAAGTATATAGAATGGAAATAAATTTCGTTGATGTAAATGATGTTTGTGGGAGACTTCGGCTAATGATGTAGAAGCTAAGCCTGTAATTTCGTTCGAGGCATCTGGAAGAAGTGCCAGAATGCACGTAGCGGTTTTAGGACCAAGACAATTCTTTTTGAGGTCGGTTTCGGAAGTCAGAATAGGAACTGCAGGCGCTGGTGGAAGTACAATTGGTTTCTCTGTTTCGACTTCTGGTGATGGTGATTCAGTTGGTTGATTTTCTAATGTTTCATCTGTTTGGGTGACAGGCTTTTCGGATTTGGCGTGAGATTCCGATGCTGCTTCGAAAGATTCCTTTGCTTTTGCGGAAGACTTTTTGTTTGTTTTGGATTTGGAAGCTTTAGCCTTTGCTGCTGGTGGATCCGGATTAGGCTCGGCAGCTTGTGTAAGAAATTTGACCATGCCATCCTTCTTTAATTCTCCATCATACACAATTCCTTCAGCTGCTTCACCACCAGGTAACAAAATAAGCGTAGGAAACTTGGTGATGCCAAATAACTCAATGGAAGCTTTCTCAGTGTTTCTGATCTGTGCCACCTTGATACTGCCCTTGAAATCAATGGCAATCGCTTTCAATGTTGCGCTTGTCTTCCCTTTGTCGGTAAATAGAATTGCTTTCGCAGTGTCATTCGCATCGGCCAAGAAACTCTCCAAATCTTTATCTGTAACTCTCTTTACAAGATTTGGGATTTTATCGACTACTGCATCGACAATTCCTTTCGCAGTGCGTGGTCCATTGTAATCTTCAACGATTGGCTTTCCGGGTTTGCTTCCAGGTTTAACGATTTTGAGGGTAGGGAAACCTTGAACACCAAATCCTCCGCAGAAAGCTTTATTTGATTCTTCATCGCAATCGACGGCTGCTACTTTTGCGAGACCAGCAAGATTCTTGGCGGCTTTTTCGTAAGCTGGTTGAAGGTTCTTGCAATGTCCACACCATGGAGCATAGAATTCGACAATCTGTACAGGAGAAGGTTAACGATGGATGTGCGGATAGAATGCTTGAGGATGAGGAGGAGGTGATGCTTACGGAAGTATGGTTCGATTGAGCGATCAAGCGATCATAGTCCTTTCCATTAATTGACAAAACAGCTGAACTCTTTGGGTACAGTCCAGCATGAACTGCGGGCAAAGCACACAGCAAAGCTGCAGCTGCAGTTGAAATGACTCCAGTATTAACCATTTTAAATAAGTGTAAATTGTAATTACTACCTGTAGCTGTAGGAGCTATTGATTTTTTTTATCAATACATGTGAGAAGAAAAGCAGATTGGAAGCATATGAAGGTGGTGTATTTATATATGCGAAAAGGCCACAGTCGCAAGATGTGTATTACGACACGAGGTGGAAGAATTTGGATGAGGTATCGTTATTAATAAATGGAATCCGGGGTAAAATACGCACTAGGCACGCTAGGCTGTCTGTACTGCTATTTTAGTCTTGTCCATGAAGCGGTGAGACGGCAGAATTCAATTGGTGAGAGGCGGGGTTACCATAGGCATTCAATGGCATGGCAAGGCTGGATTTATTACTGGATCTACTGTCCTAGCATCGCATCGCATCGCCTTGTATTCTCATCATACCATTCAAACAGAGAACTCGGGGCAGATTCTTATACTCAACCTCGCTGTCGCTCTCAACTCAACTGCAAATCATATGTGCAGCGCAAGCTTTTTCATTCGTCTCTAACCATATCCCACCTTGCTTACACTCACCGGGCCACCAATCTTCAACTGGACAACCATATTCAACAATGGCGTCGCAAATCCCCCCAAAGTTGAAGACCGCAGACTTAACTCGATTTATCATCAAGGCGGCACAACTCGAAAAGGCGAAGCCCGTCATATCATATTGGTGTACGTGTTAAAGTCTTACCGCACAAACCAAACTCTAACATTGCCATCCCCGCAGGTGAATACTGGATCGTCAATCAGATCCTTTCGAAGGGTCTACATACTGGAGATGCAGAGACGCTACAATATACGACTACTTTGATGGAAAAACTTGAGAGGGTATGATAACCCAGTGTATGCGAATCGGACTATAGTTAAATCAAGGCAGATAAAATCAGAGAATCCAGAAAACGATGCAATTATGGATGATACTGCAGGCCAAGCATATTGCGAACAGTTTGGCATGGAAATATTTTCAAGGGCAGATCGAGCCGTGGAAGTAAATAAAGTGACAAAGTACAATCCCAATAATTCTATTCCTCTACACCTTGGCTGATGATCTCTAGACAAACTGCGGAAACTTTTCAAGCCGCAGCAACCTTCCTGGAACTATTGAATATTTGGTCACCACCGGATGCCGAAACTCAGGCCAAGATCAAATATGCAAAATGGAATGCAGTTCGTATCGTGAAAGCATTGAAGGAAGGAAAAGACCCTAATGAATCCAATCCTAAACCACAACCAATTCCCAAGGATGAACTACCACCATTAGATCCAAATGATCCGGAGGTACAATTGTTAGGGGAACAGAAAGCAAGGCAAGCTTCTGTGGAAGATGTCATCGATGAGCAAGATCAATTGGACGCGAAATTAGCAAGGCAGTCATCAATAGATCGGTCTCTGCATCCCTCTGAGGAAGTTTCAGCTCATGGATCTCCAACCAATAAATCGGCTCCATTTGAACCATATCCCCGAGATGGGTTTCCATATACCGCAGTCCAAGACGATAATGTATCCCCTCTCGAGCCATCCCCGAAAGATAGGAATGGATCTATAGGAGGAGGATATTTTCCAGAAGTTCCAACTTTTACATCAGAACCTCGAGATTCGACTTTACCAACAGCTCCCGCTCCAGATACTACATTTGATCTTGGCTTACCGGATACATCTACTCTTGCAGCACCTGGAATTTCTCCCGGAATGAGACCTTCGCCGGATTTTCAATCGTTTCCACCCCCAACTTTACCTGGAGAACAACCGTCAGACACTTCACCTCAAGACTTCTATCGTCAACCTCCACCATTAGATCAAGGGAATGTACATGCTCCACCTACCAACCAGATTTATCAACCCGGACTTCCCTCATCAGATACTTCCACAGTACCAATAGTCCCACCGGTCACACAATCCCGCGGTCAATTGAATACGGACGATGAAGCAATTGCCAAAGCACAAAAACATGCAAGATGGGCAATTTCAGCGTTGAATTTTGAGGATGCTGAAACGGCAGTAAAGGAGTTAAGGGCCGCACTACAAACTTTGGGTGCGCAATAATTTTAAAGACAAGTGACCCTTTGAAATTTGATGTATTTGAATCAATAAGCGGCAGGTTCACGTGTGATTTGTGATTTTGCAAAGAAAATACCCAATTGTTATTTAGTATCTTTCATTGACACATTTTCTACCTAATTCATTGCTCAGTTGAATATTTTTCAGGCCCACTATTCAATTTCTAAACTCAACCCTTTTTTCTGACTTCCAGCTTTACTACCAATTGCAATGCAGTTTTCACACCTTCATATCTAGCATGGTTCTCAACGATCTGGACTATCAGGAACATTGATATAGTCTAGTATTATGGGAACCCATGATTATTGAATATGAGACCTTTTGACTCTTACTGCACTTGGATCAATTGGCTTTAATGTGTTAATATTGTTTGAGGTTTGGGGAGGAATCATCATTAGCGAAATTAGCGAAGCTAGAATTGAAATTGGAAACTTTACATGAAAGAAACAATTCGGTGACATTTATAAATCCAAATAGATCTAACGTCTATTCGTAAGTCATTCAGATTAAATTCTACTTGTATGGTACGGAGACGTCCTTATTTCAACCATATATTCCACATTGATCTTCTGAAGAGCATGTCGCTATTGCAAAGCAGGTCCTACTCGATAATCTATATCTTGGTCATAGATCCTACTTCTGACGATAATGTGATTTAACGGGCGACACATGGTCAGACTCATTCTCAATAATCGCCTGCCAGATTCTCAAACAATACTATGAGCGTTGTACTCCAACCTTTGATGATTACATTTGGCATCCTGAACTCAGGGGTTTGAAGATATTCGTGAATAAGATCGTCCCTAATGCCAAATTCACTTCGTCTATGTATCAGGTTAAGATCGTTTTGATTCAAAGATGAAAACAAACATTTAGTTCATTTTACTCCTAGTTATCTAGGTACCTGCGGATTCCATGAATGCCAATCATAAAGTCCACTCGTTATCTATTACAGCTCTAAATCTCCATTAGCTTATTTCGCTATAGCCCTAAGCCATCTAGATTTACGAGAGACCGTTGCTTTTGGCTTGCGATGCGAATCATACTAATACTCAGGGGCTTAGTCGCTTTGCTTGAAGATAAATCGAATATACGATATCTACTATTGTAACTACCCAGATGATTTTAAGTCATCTACGTATATATCTAGACAAATTCAAATATCAACAAAATTTCGAGTCTGGTATGATTTGGAAGTGATTCATTTGATGATGTAATTTGTTCGATGATGAATCAGGTTATTCTTTTGGAAACGAAAAGCATATTTTGACGGATGAAAGTTTTACAAACTTGAGGGGCGTCGTTTGCTACTTCGTTATTTTTAAAGTGGAGATATTCGAAAGTTCCGTCATAGCGGCGGACAAGACTCCCCTAGTATCAACACTAATTACCCCCGAACAACATGTGTATTAGACATTGGTAATCAGAAAGAACAGAATGCTTACTTATGTCAAGAGTTTTTGTATGAGCGCCTGCGTACATTTACAATATTTCACCGTGGTCTTTCGCCATGACGCCAAGTCTCTTTCCAGACTTTCAAAGTATATAAGGTAGGCCCCTCGCTGGTTTTGGAATGTATATACAACGCCTTCTTCGAAAAGCCATAGCCTCTAATCAATAATACTCAACATGGCAGCGCACCCCAAAACTTACAAGGCCTTCCGTCGTACGGTTGATACCACTCCCACCACACTCGAGCAGACTACCGAAGAAATTCCAGCAACACTCAGTCCAAATGATGTACTCATCAAGATTCATGCAGTATCTTTGAACTACAGAGATGTAGCAATGATGCATGGCAAGTACCCAGTCGAGGTCATAGATCACGGGGTCCCCGCCAGTGATTGCGCAGCAGAAGTCATGAAAGTTGGTTCCAATGTCCATGACTTCAAAATTGGGGACCGAGTTGCTCCAATCTTTGACAACAATAACTTCGACAGTACAACAGATGAAGTTTCAATCTTAGGAGGTGATATCGACGGCGTTTTGCGAGAATACGCCGTGTTCCATCAGGATGTGCTATTTCACCTTCCAAAGTATCTTTCATGGGAGGAGGTGAGTTGAGATTTTGTTTCTGCGAGCACATTTGGATATTGCCAAATTCTTATCATATTCAGGCTTCAACTATCACCTGCGCCGGCGTGACTGCATGGAAAGCTCTAGACATGCCGAGAAACAAAGGGACCGCTCTTCTCCAAGGTAATATTCAATTCTATCCTGGGTCATCGGAATTAACGAGGGGTGAACAGGCACGGGCGGGGTAAGCTCTTTTGCATTATTAATATGCTTGGGCGCAGGTATCAAACCCATCATCACCTCTTCCTCGGATGAAAAACTCGACATCGCAAAAGCAATCGGAGAAGCGGGAAAGGTCGAGACAATTAACTCTCGAACGCATCCCAAGTGGGAAGAAGAGGCCCTCAAGCTCACCAATGGTCGCGGAGTTGACATTGTGGTTGATAATGTGGGACCGACACAAGCTGCTCAGAGTCTCACTGCTCTCGCAAGAAGGGGCGTACTTTCTATGGTTGGATTTCTAGGCGGGCTCAAAGCGGAGCAGAACCCAGATTTGTTCACTCCAACCCTGCAAAAATCCTTGGTTGTAAGGTACGTTAAACACAAATCCAGACTTAGTCATCGCAAGTACTAATTGATATATTTAGGGGAATAATGGTTGGCGACAAGAAAGATCACCAAGACCTTTGCGACTTCTTGGAATTGAAGAAAGTCAGTTTGAAAGGGATTGTAGATCCCGGCGTGTTTTCGTTCCAAGACTCTCAGGCTGCATTTGACGCGCTCTATGATGGAACTAAGCACCAGGGTAAAATCGTTATTAGGATCTAGGCTGAAGTTTGTTCTCCATCATATGCTCAAGAGTGCTGTAGATTCGGTCTTGAGTTTCTCTGGAAAGTCAGTACTCTAAGTTGTCTTCACCAGACGATGATGACCACAGTCGTCAAACAATTTCCATTAGCCTACATCCCGGTCCAATCGTCATTCTTTATTCCCTCCATCTTTGCAAAGCTCGTCGCAGTCCCATAGTTTTACCCAAGTTCAATGTCATCTCATGTTCTCAAACTCTTCTCTTAAGATTATGTTTCATCAAATTAATTTCTAAGGTTAATCCCAAGTGGAAAGATACAACTAAAGCTACCGAGTTTGGACTTTCCCTCTTTTCTATTGGATAAAATTATCAATATTTGTTTAGAACATGGAAAGAACTTTAGAATTGAAAGAAAGAACAATGTTATTAGAGTTTTTGACTGAATCTAAGTCAATCCTAGAAAAAAGTGTTTTAGGTGTACTTTAAGATTAACAAATATATTAGAATATCAAAATTAAGTAATATAATAAACGGTAATAAACTTATATATCAATATTCTATATATTAGTATTTCAAATAATAGAAGTACTAATTGGAATCTAATATATACTATTTCAGATCATTTTGATTTTCAAAACAATATTATTATAATTTCAAAAATAATATTAATTTAAATACAGAATAAAATTTGGATTTTCTATTTAAATTATAATCAATTAAATTAGGAAATCTCAGGATTAGTTAGAATTAGAAAAAAGTGGTAAATCTAAAAAATTAAAAAATCTTAAATTCATAACTTAAAATTATTAAATGTACTTAATATGTTGTAACTAAAATATAATTTCTAAAACTAAACATTAAATCAAATTGAAATTGAAACTAGAATATCAAATCAGATTAAATTTGAGATTGAAATATTATATATTTTTAAAACTAGAATATCAAATTTTTTATACAATTCAAATCGAAACCAGAATAATAACAGTATATAAAAATTGAGATTAAACTGTCAAAAATACTACTTCAGATCATTTTAATTATATTTCTGATTTTTGATATATCAATACATAAAACATTACTATATAATAAATCTCCTACTAATAATAAGATTATATTAATATATACTACTAGTGAGATTAATATTATTAACGCTATTTGATTCAATAATAATCGTCGGAATATATTTCAAAAATTCTATTTCTCATATTAAAGTGGAATATTTTCAAGATATGAAAAACACTATATAGAATGTACTAACGTGGTTTATCAGTGAGTAGGTCATATCAATGAATGGGTCACTTTTGTTACAACGGATTAGTAACAGGCTATAGAATCACTAATGTATAAGCTATAATGGTATTATAGGCTTTAGTGATTCAGCTGTAGTATACTAGAGGATATTAGGTATTTAAGGAAAACCTTAGGTATGTATATAATATTAATTATAGGATATTTCAGAAATGTAGGATATAGTTTTTAGAATAATAGGTTCTAGGAAATATTGAATATAATTTTGCAAATTTTTTGCGAAATGATCCAAGTGTCAACTGCCCTCTTCAATATATATTTATAAATAAAACTAATACAGATCCCTCAATTCGAAAGATAATCTAATTTTGATAAAAGATTTAAGATTTTTATTTAAAATGGAATCAAAATATATATATTATATTATAAAGAGCTTTTATAATTGATGTAATTGTAAAAAGGCGAATATAATCCTAATGCGGTTAATAGTATTATAGGGAAACGAAAATAATTCTAATCGGGAAAAGCAATAAATAAATTTGTAATACAAATATAAAAATATTACTCCACTTTTATTATATGATTTAAGTGTCAACTGCCCTCTTCAATATATATTTATAATTAAAACTAGTATAGATCTTTCAATCCGAAAGATAATTTAATTTTGATAAAATATTTGAAGTTCTTATTCAAAATATAATTAGAAAGTATATAATAATTTATTTATAGCTTTTATAATTGATATAATTGTAGGGAGGCGAATATAATCCTAATTGAGAAAGGCGGTGAAATCTTTGGCAATATAAATAATCCCTGCATTACTAGCTTTTCCTATATTACTAGCACTACAGCCTTCTAATGATATTATAAATTATATCATTCGATTCATCAAATCAAAGCGAATCGAATGATATATAAAAAAGTAAAAATATTTTTTCGATTTTAAGCTAACCTTTACCCCATATCTACTCTTCATATATTGATATATATATCTTCATATTTTGATCTTCATTATAGTTATAGGCTGTAAGAATATAATTGAACGAAGCGGCACAGTCTATAGTATTCATACAATATTTGCGTTTCTCTCATAAGGTGTATACAAGTAGGAGTGAGAGGGGAACAAATTTGACAGAACAACTAGTAACTCCTTTGCAGGTCTAAAATTGAAGTTCCTTCTCCCATATCACTCCACATCCACATGCTTTCTGGGCCTATCGCCCAGGCTAGTTCTTCATATCTCCTCAGTTTGCTTTCTCCACTAGCGCTTCTAATGACGAACAACGGTGTGGCGTATTTGGTCTAATTATCAAAATATTGTTAAGTAATCAATTTTTACAATTGGAAAGCGAAAAGCTTACTGTCTATAGAAATAGTAGCAAAAGTATGCGCTAAAGGATATTTGGGACAAAAGTATGCCATCTGCATTTGATTTGTCGATATTGATGAACATCGGTAACACAAGTGAGAAGAGAAGGATAGGCGAAATGATATATGGCAGGGACTGCTCAATTTTAATGAGTAGGGGTGGCAATTGGAATTCTCTGTAATCAATTAGGTTCAATATATGTTTGGGTGTTCAATTCTCAAATTGATCGGGGATAAGTGAGAACTTACGGCATCTTGACAAAATATTGGATGTAATGCTTTATTCGATTGAGTAAATAATGGTACTTGTAGAGATGTAATATATATATATAGCTCAGGTCTGCTTGAATGACAAGCTAGACAAATGGGCTATCATCGGCGAAATCTGTACGAGAATTGCTCCGCTTGGGACCAAAGTCACCAACTGTTGGGGAAAACTTTTCAAATATGGGGCAAAAAATGGAGTTACGAACTTCCTAATTTCAAAGAAATCTACTCAATGGTACTTACAGCACGTAGATAAATTACGGGACACGAGAGCATCTGACGTATAAGCCAAGTTAAGCTAAGCTTTGTGGGGTTTAAGCTTTCCAGCTTAAGTTAAGATCTGTCTAAATTAATTGAATCAGTTGATGTAACGGATAACAATTTTTACCCGGAAACCCGTTCTTGTAGAATTAAGCTTAGTCTCTCGAGTGAACACGGTATGCATCCGACTGGATCCAATTAAGCCTGGAACCGCTAGTTAGTTCCACTCAGGCTCGCCTTATCGGCGTAATTAGGCGAAGCACTTTGTTCAAAGCATTGAGAAAGACAGTCACAAGAGACAGTCATGTTTCAAAATTATATCTTAAGTCAATTGATTGCTACTCTGATGTGAGATTCAGATAGAGTCCTTTGACATATTGCATGTTGATGTTTATCCAGATTCCCTACACTCGCTTCATAATTAGTGATACAATGCAGTATTGAAGTGAAGAAGCTTTCATTGTTATGTAATTTTGGAGAGATTCGATCAGTCCCCTGTCTTTCTATGGAGTGGTGGCCTAAGTTGTTCGGTGAGGTCTAAAGCTCAGCCAACAATTCGGTCCGGGCCGCCTGCACCCACATGTGAGTGGGTATAGAAGGTGTAGTTAAAAGGCGTTGCATGACTCATTAGTTACCTAGGCGGGGTATAAAAGAGATTGATAGTTGTATCATACTTTCAGATCAATAAAACTAGTTCCTCACTTGTAAAACTTGTCTTCCGGCATCTATTGTGAAAACTCATCTACAAGAACTCGCACTTAGCTTTTCTATGCCCTCGTTCTTACGACGCCGAAGCTTTTGTATAGAACTTCCATTTTCTTCCGATTGGAAATAAAGTGAATAAGAAACGGTGAAAACCCCATAGCAATATTACATGTGTCTCAACTAGCACGTGACAAACCGAAATTGAATTCTTTGTCACACCATCGCTAAGCTTATAGGGTGAATCTGATTGAAAAGTTATTTAGGGTTAGTTCTTGTTGGTGAATTGGTCCAGGTATTGCAACACTGCTGGAATTTTCACATGTAAATAGGGAACTACAGCCCTTGTCGGAAATCATCCCTCTTATATTATAGCTCTCAGGGTAAACCGGAATCTAACAGACTTATTACCCACTTCTCTTTGTCATATAATTTGTGTTTGATGAAATGTTTGCTTTTAAGTCCGGTAAAGGTTGTGCTCTGTAAATATATCGGTGTTGGCTCGTGCGAAGGAGTGGAGGGCACGTCTATGTAGGCGGAAGTTTATCTAAATGCCCATGCAAGAAGAGGCTCACCTCATCAAAGGTTGGATGTGGGGCACTCGAAAGAATCATCCGTAGACAGTGGTTAAGTGGTTCATTGAGGAGCAGAGTTTTGGAAGCGGAACTCAAATTTCAACGGACAAGTTTTCTCTCTGGCTAGGTATTTGTACATATAATGCAAATATAATCCGAAACTCCCAAGAACTCGAATTTAAAAATCCAAAAAGAAGAAATTAGCATCAGTGGCTTCACTCTAGCCAGAGACACAGCTCGAGTAACCCGAATACAGACTGGAATGGACTCATAACAGTATTGACAAAAACAAATTCTCGAATATCATACTTGAATATCCAAGCAGTATAAGTGGAATTATGATAGGGAATGCTGTAAATGAGGTAGTATGATTGTAGTATTCTGCAATTTAGCAGATGCATTCTCTAGTATTGAGTTCCACTTGATTCCCACCTTAACTTCGGTGGCATATTTATCATTGACAAAAAGGTGCTTCTTGATACAAACATTGGTTACCAAACTGTCGGTATCGAAATGAATTGTATGGATCAAAAAATCCTTTTCTTCGCAGTAAGAATACCCAGCACACAAGGACCGAGGAAGAGCCAACAGTCTACTCATCCGAAAGCTTGGCTGTTATTTTGTACAAATACCAGTAGATCGTCCACGATAATGTCATTTAATCACAGCACTCTTCACTACATTACTATTGCCATTAGAACATCATCGTTAGCGCAATTATATTCTCGCTCTCTTCTCGACATCCAGCTAAACATGCGTATCACAACACCAGTCCTCCTCGCAATGAGTTGCACGAAATCAGTCTACTCGCTTGCAATTGACGGTCCTTCAACAATCAATGGGCAACCAATGCCAGAAAGATGGATCAGATATGATTTGACACCTGTCAACACAACTTCTGACACTTCTCTCGTTTCTCGCACAAACGTCAGGGTATGTGAGCGGATCCTGGCAATAACTGCTGTTAGTAAAACCTCATATTTCCTTCAATAGCTTTCAGGTCACCCAACAGGCCGAAATGCACACTCCGATCTTCGTAAGACGTTCTACAAAGTCATTCAGATTTAGTTGAGAACTGTCCACGGGGCTATGAACGCTCACCTTTTCGTGCCTCAAACGATACTGATTTTCGTAAAGCAATGCCTCACCATCGTCAACATAGTTGTCACTCTCTCTGAAACCGTCGGAGCCGCGATTAAGTCTCTCTCAGACGCAGGTAGCTGCGGCAAGTCTTCTGGTTCATGTAAGCCATTCTCTGTTATAAAATCTGTTTTTTCCCCAACAAACTGGAGTCGTGGAAATATCCCAATAGCTGCAATCCCAATTATCTGGTGGAAAAAGACCTCGGACTTGAAAATTAGCTGTGTTCTAACTTCAATTCAGTGGACGGTGTCTCTTGGGTGTATTATGCGACTGGTAGCAACTGTGATACAACTGCAGAAGTCAAAACTATCCAAGGAGCTATCAAACAACACTTAACAACCACCGATGGAAATTCCCTGTGTTCCACAGAATGTCTCGATCTTACCCACTCGGGTACCTGGAGTGGCTTTCTCCTTATTGGACCGACAAACAGCTTTGATAGCACCATGTACTGTGGGCCCAGTCTTTCTTTTGGATCATGCACATCCGGAGGGAAAAATGACATTTAAATCTACTCCTAAGCTCGTTTTGGGACGAAACATGATAGAATTGCGGTGGTTTCTGATGAGAATTAACCGTAACTTGTTCTGTTGAGATGGGTCTCGAAAGTTTCAAAGGCTGATCCTATTTATGTACAAAAAGAGAAATCTCACAATCCGTATTAAAGTTGCGCAAAATTTTCATCTTGTTCTTAGTCTTGGGGGGTGACTGTCTTATAGGGGGAGTCTTTTCTCCAAAAAAACACTTTGGGTAAACTTGAGTAGATAGTAGAGTAGTGGTAGTAATCTAATATTTTGATACTATTATATAATCGTCTAAGTGTTACGGGAGCTGTCTCTAGGTCACGTGGAAGTGTCTAGAGATCTCTCGAGGTGGTTTAGACTAGACTTCAAGTAGGAATTCAATAAGGTTGTAACTGGTTGCAATTCTCGTAACTATAGTAATGAAATTAATAATTGTTTTTGAGCACGAAGCTCTATATATAAAGAAATTTATTCCCTTATATAGAGCACTGTACTCTGTTGTCCCATCAATATTATAGCGGAATCAGGGTTAGGATTAAAAAGCCTTAACACCCTAACTACTATATACCTGGTATTAACGTTTTATATAGTATTAACTCAAATTTAGGATTTTTAGAGTCTTTTATATATATATAATTATATTTTTATAATTCTGAGAAAAATTCTGATTTAATAATGATTTTTTTATTTTGTTACTATTCTTCCTTATTAAATTCTATTTTTAGAATTTTATTTAATATTAATTAATATCTCGTTTAATTTTAAAATTAGCTTATTAAAAATAACTTTTTTGGACTTTTCAAAATAAATCGAATTGAATAATATATATTTTGCTCAAATCGGGTTTAGTTTGTTTTTGACTTAGAAAAATTAGAATTTCTTAATTTTTTATAAAACTTATTTAGGGTTTAAAAGCTTAAGAGTTAATATTTCCGAAAAAGCTATAATATATTAATATAAATAAATTTGAAAGGTGAATATTTTGGTATAGTTTTTATTATATATATATAAAATCTTATTTTTATTTTTAAGATTTATCTGGTATTAACAAAAATCATCTGGTATTAAATCATTTCTTATGTAGTATTGGAGTTAGCAATATAATAATAATATTTTTGAAATATTTGAAGAATTTTGAGTCATTATGAATAGAGTATATAGATTAAAGATTAACTTGAGATTGTTGATTTTGAAATTTTTTATTTACTTTTTTATATATCATTCGATTCGCCTTGATTTGATGAATTGAATGATATAATTTATAATATTATTAAAAGGCTGTAGTGTTAGTAATATAGTAAATATTGATATTGCTGGGTATCACTGCCTTTCCTAATTAGGATTATTTTTGTTTTTAATATTATATTATTCAAAACATTTATTCTATAGCTATTAAAAATATAAAAATATAATTATTAATATTTTTATTGGAAATCACATATATAGGCACATATCTAGCACATATATAGCACATACACACTACTATATCAGATTCTTTTTCCGAGTTTTCCATTCTATATATAATAAGAATATATACTATATATATTCTATTGATATAATAATATATACAATTTACTATCTACTTTTGATAGATTATAAGCTTTGCATTGCAATAAATATCATTTTATATATATATATCTATCCCTTTGATTCTCTTACTATATTTAGCAAATATATAGTCAACTTAATACAAACAAAATAAAGAATTCTTGTTATATTTAAAAGCAATAATTGAATTGAATTTTATAAATCCTTTGAAGTTATAATAATAGTATTTATTAGCTTTGATATATATATTAATAATAAAATAGTATTCATTGAAAATCGTTTTGATATAATTGATTGAAAAAAACGGAGAGGTATTGCAATCTTTATTATAAACTTTTGCTTATTTCTAATCTATTGTTTTCAGATTATATCTTTTATTAGAAATAGCGATTTTGCAAATGTATAAACAAAGATTTTAATTTTCAATAACTTATTGAATCTATAGCATATTGAAGATATTAGAAAGCATTTTTTATACAAATAGTTTGATTTTAAAATAAAATCAATTCAGATTTTTCTCGATTATCTCCTTTATTATCAATACAAGATATTTGCCTTAAATAGTTCCATATCTAATAAAAACATTTATAATCAACTTTTGAATTCCTTTCCTGAAATCAATATTTAGTAAACTCAATGAAACTTTATTATAATTATAAAAATGGGATTATAGGATGCCCTATATACTTTATAAAAAGCTAAATAGATTTTTCGAGCTGGTATATATATAATATTAACTAATACTATATAAAACTTTTTCTATAAAAAAGAACCTCGAAAGGTTTGAAAAAAGGAAGGAAGGAATTGTAAAGGATATAATAGATATATAAAAGATTCTATATCTTTATAGAATATTTACAAAGTTTACAAGATTAATATTCAATCTTATAGATTCTATAAAAAGAAAGGTTATTAGCAAAAGAATTGTTTTGAATATATTAAAGCTAAGAAAATATTGAGATTAAATAAGTTTATTATTAAAGATAACTTTATATATACAACTATTATTTATTCAATAATAGTAGAATTAGAATATACTATTTCCCTCTACTTTATTAATACAATACACATTCAATTTCTTAATAATTCTAATTAAATATTTGATTTTAAAGCTTTTCATTACTTTATTAGTTTTCTTTCAAATCTTATAAATATAATATATTGAAACTTACTTTATTAAGTAAAAACTATTAATAATGTATATATTATAAATACCATTTTTGGTATAATCTCTATTAGCAATCTTATTTTGAAAGATATTTAATATATTAAGGATTTTTATTCAATTCAATTTATTTTAGTTGATATATTTATAAAGATTAAAAAAAAGATTATATTTAAAGGAAATTCAACTTTATATTAAAAAAATAGTCAACTTGAGATATCAACAAAATGTTTTAATAATAATTATATTATTTGATAATCTATTTCTTATTATATTTATATGATTGATTTAAATTCAGAGATAAAAGATATCAATTTTAATAATAATAAAGCTGAGATTATATATTATTGGTTTAATCATTTCAATTACAATTAAATAGATAAGTTTAAAAAGTTCTTGAATGATTTATAATATATTAATAAAAGAAAAATATTCAATCAAAAAGCTTATAAACTTTGTTTTGTAAAAAGAATAAATAAGTATTTCAATAAATATATTATTATTTACATTTTTATAAAGCTATATCGTTTCCATATAGATCTTTTAGGAATCTAAAAACTTTTAGAAAATAGAAATAGATATTTTATTGTAATTATTGATAATACAATTAAATCGATTTGGATTAAATATACAAAAGACAAGTTTGCTGATATCATTATATCTATATCGATAAATCTAATTAATTAAATTGAAAAAGAGTTTAATTCTAAAATTGTTATTATCAAAGTAGATAATAGTAGAAGTGAATTTGGATTGCAGTTTCAATCAGAGATTTCAAAAAAAGGCCTAATCTTTGAGCTGTCATTTTCGGGAAAATATTTTATGAATAGAGTTATAGAAAAGAAGATTTAGAATATCAATACTATAGCTAAATCGCTTTTAAATAAATTAAAGATTAATTTTAGAATATAGGAATTCATTATTAAATATACTATATATTTAAAGAATAAATCTTTTATTAAATCCTTATTATTTGAAAAAGCTGAAATACTTTCCTTGGTAATTATATTATATAAAACTGTTATGGGAGCTGCCTCTAGGGTCACGTGGAAGTGTCTAGAGATCTCTTGAGGTGGTTTAGACTAGACTTTAAGTAGGAATTCAATAAGGTTGTAATTAATTGCAATTCTTGTAACTATAATAATGAAACTAATGATTATTTTTGAATACAAAGTTCTATATTATAATGAAATCTATTCTTTATATAAACCTTCATTCTAAAATCAACTGATAAGTCGATTGGTAAATCGATTAATAAGTCGATTGGTTTTTGATTATATAATACTTGTCCTATAATTCCTATTATTCTAATTTATTTTTTTATTCTAGAACTAATCCCCTAGAATATTATTAATATAACTTTGCGAAAAGTTTGCAAAGTTATATTCAATATTTTCTAAAACCTATTATTCTAAAAGCTATATCCTACATTTCTAGGATATCCTATAACTAATATTATATATATGCCTGAGGCTTTCCTTAGATGCCTAATATCCCCCAATATACTGCAGCTGAATCACTGAGACCTATAATATCATTATAGCTTATATATTGATGATTCTACAATCTATTACTAATCTGTTGTAACACTATCCCCTTTTTAGTTTAATACTTATTCTAAATGTTTATATTAGTATATCTTCCCTTTTATTTATTTAAATAATTATAATGTTTTCTTTTTCAATATGTTTTTTATATGAATAGTTTTTGTTTATAATATTTTTAATTTGATTTGCTGTATTGAGTATTCTAATATTGAAAGAGATTCTTATAATTTGTATATCAAATTCAATTGTTATTATATTATTAATAATAATTTATTATAATATTATATTAAATATATTTATTACAAAAAAGGTTGTTATTATTCTGAATTAGAGATGCCTATAAATTATAAATCTTTGAAGCGATAATAGAAGCTGTTATGTTTGAAGGAAGAAAAGGCTTTCGCTTAGTTGTAGGAGATTAATACTTGGATTCTTTGATTATATAAATAACAAGAATTTCTTTGTAAGTATAAAAAGAAGATGATTCATTGAGATCTTTGTATATTAGAAGAACTTGATTTAGTTAAGGAAAATGAAAGATTGGAAAAGGAAAAATTGAAAAAGGAATATACAAAGAAAGAGATAGCAATTGCTATTACTATATTTATTTTTAATAATTCTTTTTTTAGTTTCTTTAATCCTTTATTGCCTTTGTTATTTGATGTAAAGCTTAAGGCTTTATTGGCAGATATGAATACTTTAGATGGAATACCTATAGTTTCTTAGGGCAATTGAGATCTTTCTTGAGTTTCTATATGTTTTCTGAATATAGGTAGTTTAATCATTTGATCAAATATTTGATTTTATTTTTAATATATTTGTAATTTAGTATTGTTTCGATATTATATATAGCATTTGAATTAATAGATTTAATTTCTATAAATAATATATTTAATATTTCTAATAATATTAGTTCGAATAAGGATATATAGAATACTGAATAGATATTTATTGTATTTGATAATTTCAATTAATAATTAATTATTTCTATTATCTTATCAATCTTGAATAATCCTAATTTTCTATAATCAAGTTTATTATTTAATCTTTTGATTTCAATATTTTATTATAATAAATAAACTTTATTTCTTTTTTTAAATATAAATTCCATACTATATTTCGTATTATAATATATTATTATTTTAAAAGATATAAATTTTAAATCAAAAATTAATTACTCTTAAAGATCTTTTAGTTATTCGATTTATATTATTATTGATTTGGTATTAATTTTTTATAATATTAGGATTTTATATATTTGTAAATTAAACTCAAAATTAACTTATATTGGTATGATTTTTGTGATTTCCGTTTTTGATATATTGTATATAAACTATATTATAAATAATAGTTTTATCTAATTATCTTATCAATAATTTATATAGTATTTAAGATATACTTTTATTATCTAATTGGTCCTTTTTATTTAATTATTTGTTTATAAATAAAAAGATGTTGATAGCTTTCTTTTGATATTTATAAATGCTAATAAGGTAATCCAGAATTTCGAGATAAAAAGTTTATTTCAATTTAAGATTATCTTATTTAATATTCTATATATACTTATTATAACTCTTAGGAATATATATATTAGTTATTCAATATTCTATATTTCCTTGAATAATATTATATATATAAATTTCATTAATCTATTTATTATATTGAATATTATATTGTATTTAATTTTTATAGTAGAATCCTTTGAAAGTAATAATTTGATTATAAAGTTCTATATAATAAACTTTTATAATTGAAAAGGTATATTTGGAATCTGAAGCTAATTATATAAAGTATATTATAATAATTTGTTTTATATATAGATATTACAATTTCCAACAATTTCTTTAATTATCGTTTTTATTTGTAGAAAATAATTGATTTCCTATATTTTTATAAATATCCTTACAATTCCTTAATATTTATATATCAACAATCTATATTATTCTGTTATAAATTCCTTAATTATTTGATTTGGAATATATATTTTTTTATGAAAATATATAATATTATTTTTTATAATGAATTCTGGTTTTATTATTTTATATATATATATAGCAATAGTATCCTTGTTATAATATAATTGAATCTATTTTTTGAAATAATTGTTTTTTAATAAATATATTGTTATAAATTGTAGTGTATTGTAGATTAGTGATTCACTATCTTTTTTGAATATAGTATATGATTTGTATATTTTGTTTTTTTGATATTCTGATTTTCAATTAAAAATGTTAGCTTTAGTGTTTTCTGATTCTTTAATATATGAAATTCTGAAATTGTAATTGATTATAGTTTCCAATTATTTGATCTATTATCTATTTAATTATTTTATTATAATAAAGTAAATCAAATTTTTATAATCTATATATATCTATATTGTATATTTCAATTCTTTTAAATATATTTGCCATTTTTTAAATATATTGATTATTATTAATAATTCTTTATTATATATCTTATAATTTAATTCAATTGATAATAGTTTTTGGGAATAGAATATAATTAACTAGTATTTTCCATTTTGGTTTGATTAGCTTAGAATTATTTCTATAATAAAATCCAAGAAGTTTGTTTTTATTATGATTTCTTTTTTTGAATCAAAAGTCAACAATATTAATTCTTCTATTATTATTTGTTTAAATATATTAAATAATTTTTATACTTTAATAATCTATTCAAAACTTTTTTAATCTTTTTTAATTAATATAATTAAAAATATAATAATTTCTAAATAACCTTTAATAAATCTTTTATAAAAATTAATAAATTCTAAAAAGAATTATATTTTCTTAATTATAATTAATTACTTTTATTCAAATATTGTTTTAACCTTATCTTTATTTATCTTAAATTTTTAACTTGATATAATAAATCCTAAGAATTCTATTTCAGTAATATAGAATTCGTATTTGCTTGATTTATATAGCAAATCTGCTTTGAATAGGCTTTCAAAGATATTACTAATATCCTTAATATATTGAATCTTGTTATTTGAATATATTAAAATATTATTCAAATAATATATATAATAAGTATTCAAATATTATAATAATATATTATTTATAAATCTTATAAAAGTAATTAATATATTAATTAGTTCAAACAATATAATTTAATACTTATATAATCTATATCTTATTTTAAAAATGATCTTTTATTCTTCGCCTTCCTTTATTCTAATTAAATAATAATTATTATATAAATTTATTTTAATAAATATTATAACTTTGTTTAATTAATCTTTTAATTCTATAACTAATAGAAATAGATATCAATTCTTTTTAATAAATATATTAAGCTTTTTATAATCTACAATTAATCTATTGAATCCATTCTTTTTAAATACCTATATAATTAAACTAATCATTTGAAATATGAATTCCTTAATCTATCCCTTAACTAAATTATTATTAATATATTCTTTAAACCTTTTTAATTTATTAGCTAATATTAAATAAATTAGAATATATATAAGCATTTTGCTTTCCTTTAATATTATCTTATAATTCTATAATTTGTATTCCAATAAAACCTTATAAATCTCTAATTCTTTAAAAATATATTCATATTTCTTATATTGTTCTAATATCATAAGCTTTTCTTTTACTTTGATTATAATTTCATACTATATCATTAACTTCTATATTTATAAAAAAAGTATACTGATTTTTGCTTTTAATAAAAAACTCTGAACTAAATATCCTACATTACCAATATTATTTATATTCAATTCTCCTTAATATATATTATATCTTACAAACACTTCTAGTATATCCCTATAATTGCTTTTGCATTAATCAAATATTATAATTCCTTATACCTAATCTATTTTTGAATTATATACCTTTAACTATAACATTCCTAAAATAATTTATTATTAATCCAATAATACAATATCAAATTATATAATCTTTATATATTAAATTATATCTATTTATATTAAAATTATCTTCTACAAAATCTTTCTATTAAATTCTATTAATTATTTATCAATTAATTATAATCAATAAAAATATTATTTTATTTAAAATAATATTTCCAAGTACTTTATAGTTTTTAATACAATAAAATTTCCTATAACCTTTAAATCTATTATAATTAATTATATATATTTATTTATCTAAATTTTATAATATATCTATTTTATCTATCCTATAGCATTTAACTATTAAATAACTTTACAAACTTTTTACAAAATTATATTAAAAATTAAATCCTTATATATTATATTATTCTAATAATTCTTTGTTTTTCTCTTCTTAAAGAATTATCCGATTGCTTTTTTATTTAATCAATAGATTTCATAGAATTCATTATAGCAAACTATTCAGCTTATTATAATATAATCTACTTCTACCTTATCCTAATGACTTTCTTTTATTATAAAGAATATTGAAATTCTATAATACTTTTGTTTTTATAAATCTATTATATTTATATTCTTTTGATTTTATAATAATTCCTTTAATAATTATTAGAATTCCTTAATAATGAAAATCTCAATATTTTCAAATTTAATTAGATTTTTTAAAATTGTAAAAATAATATTAAATTAGCCTTTATCAAATTTAGATTTAAAATTACTCCTTTTTCCTTTTATTTTTTTATTTTAATAATTTACTATTCAATACCCTGCTTTTCCATTTTCAAAGTATAAATTGTTTTCTTATCTTTATTTCTTTTCTAAATTATTATTTCCATTTATATAATATATAATATTTAATTCTATAAAGTTTTTATATCTTTATAGATTATAATATAATCTATTTTTATTTTTGCAATAATACTTTTGCTTTTGATTTCTTTAGGGTTTGTATAATCTTTAGTTTTATTGATATTTATAAAAACGATTATCTGATTTAATAAAATCCTAAATTAGATTATTTAGATCTATATTCTTAATAAATCTTTTTAATTCCAGTTTGATTTCTAATTTGAATCCCTTATAATAATAACTTATAATAGCGATTTCGTTTCATTTAATTGTTTCAGTATATTTTTGAAATTCTATAGTATATTTCAATATTGATTCTATTTGCTTGAGATTGAAGATCTTATCTTCTATTATTTTTAATTTATTAGAATTTCCGAAGATTCTATAAATCTCTATCTTAAAGTCTTCAAAACTATTAAAGATTGTTTAAATGGATTGTATACAATCCTTATTGTTATATTCGAAATAATTGTATAAATATGATTGAATCTATTTGATTACTTCATTTTGGAGATATAATACAATCTATATACTTTTGGATTCCTTAGTAATAAATTTGTTCTTATTAAATTGAAAGTAGATCTCAAATTGTAAAAGAAAAGTATTGAGTTTTTATCGATTACCTTGATACTTGTTTGGTAAGGCAATCTTAAATGTTTCATTGATAATAATCTCCTTTGGGGTATCGGTTATCTCGATATCGTTGATATCTCTGGTAAACTGATCTGTAATAATAGCTTTGGATACTATATTAGTAATAGATTATCGAATCGGTATTTGAAGTAGAAATAGTGCTTAAAGTATTATAGGAATTATTTCTAGAATTATATAGAAGTATTTAAAAATCTCTCGAGGTGGTTTAGATTAGATTTCAAATAGAAATTCAATAAGATTGTAACTAATTGCAATTCTTGTAACTATAGTAATGAAATTAATGATTATTCTTAAACACAAAGTTTTATATTATAATGAAATTTATTCCCTATATAAACCTTCGTTCTAAAATCAACCAACAAATCGATTGGCAAGTTGATCGATAAGTCGATCGGCTTTTGATTATATAATACTTATTCTATAATTCCTATTATCCTAGTTTATTCTTTTATTTTAAAACTAATCCTTTAAGATATTATTAATATAACTTTACAAAAAGTTTGCAAAGTTATATTCAATACTTCCTAAGACCTATTGTTCTAAAAACTATATCCTATGTTTCTAGGATATCCTATAACTAATACTATATATATACCTAAGGTTTTCCTTGGGTACCTAGTGTCCCTTGGTATACTGCAGCTGAATCACTGAGGCCTATAATACCATTATAGCCTATACGTTGGTGATTCTACAGCCTGTTACTAATCCGTCGTAACAAAAACTATATTCAAAAAACAATCTAATTTCAAGAAACTCAAAATATTTAATTATAAAATGTAAACTAGGAATCTTCAATAATTTAGATTAACAATTAAGAAATTTGAATCCAAAATATTCAAAGAAGATTATATCTTTATTAGAATGAATAGAAATAATATCTATTTCCTTCTTAATCTTTATTTCAATATTATATATAAAACAATAAATACTGATTTTAATAAATACAGATATCCCTTTAAAGATTTCAAAAAGAAAGTAATTCCAGAACAGTTTGGAATAATGAATAAAAGAAAACCTCCTTTATATAATAAAAATATTATTATAAAAAGAAGGATACAAAAGATATAAAAAGATATATAGATATATATTAATAAGTAATAAACTATTCAAATCCTAAATAAGTGATAAGCTTAGGTTTATTCTTTGCAAATATTATAATAACAATAATTATAGGTAAATAGATTCTTATAAGAAGTGTATATGTTTCAATCTTTGAGATAAAAAATATAAATAATTGTAGAAGTTCTAAAAGCTAGATTTGTTTTAATAATCGCTTTAATTCGAAATATTTTGAATAACAATTGCAAGAAACGATTGAAAAAGATTTTTAATGATTAGATTATTCAGTATATAATTGTATTATAAACTGCCTTTGTATATCCTAAAGCCTTTCCAATTAATGATTTTAATTCAATATTTGAAGAATCAATAAAGCTTGAGGATATTATATAAAGAGATATCTAAATATAGATAGAAACAATTAAAAATGAATTACAAAGTTTAAAGAATAATAATACCTTTTAAATTATAAATAAGACTATACTCACTAGCAAAAAGCTATTGAATAGCAAATACATTTTGAGAAATAAATTAGATTGTTTTAGTAGATTAGTTAAAAAAAAAGCAAGACTAATTATTAAGGGATATCTTTAAAAATATAGAATAGATTTTCAAAAGATTTTTGCTAATATAATAAGGTATTCGATATTATATATTTTACTAACCAAAATTACTATAAAAGATTTAGAGATCGATAATATAGATATCGAAACTACCTTTTTAAATAATAAACTAATAGATATAAAAATCCTTATAAAAATATTAAAATATTTCAAAGAAATTTTCTTTGAAATCAAATTCAAAGATAATTTATATTTCAAATTGAAAAAGTCATTTTATAAATTAAAATAAGTTTTAAAAGTTTGGTGAATAATTATATAAAATTTTCCAAAAATCTAGAATTCAAAGAATCTATAATCGATTCTAATCTTTTTATTAGATGGAAAGTATATATTTTATTATATATAGATGATTTACTAATAATAGGGAATTGTATTAATATGAATTCAATAAAAGTTATAATCGAAAGTTACTGGAAATGTAAAGATTTAAAGAATACTAATATATTTCTAGGTATTTAAATAAAATGAAATCGATGAAATCGATTATTTAAAATATATTAATTGAATTATATAAAAAAGATTTTATATAGATTTGAAATTGAGTTTATTAATATTAAGAATTTATCTTTCCCTTTTAATATTGTTATATGGAATGCGGTCAAAAGCAATCTATTATATAAAGACAATAAAACTCTTTATTTTCAGATCATTGATAATATTATTTACTTTTCAAATTATATTCGATCAAATATAATATATATTATAAAACAATTAGTTTATATTATACAAGCATTAGGGGAAAATCATTTGATATTTACAAAACATTTGCTTCAATATCTTACAGATATATTCTCAATTGAAGTAGTTTATTTAAATAAACTTAATATACTTTTATATAAATATTGGATTTATATAGATTCCATTTAAAAATCCTTGGAGAATAGAAAATCGATATAGGGTATAGCTTTTATAAGATATAATAGAATTATAATATAATCCTCAATCAAGCAAAAGTCTATCTCTTTTTGTATAATGGAAGTTGAGATTATTATTGCAAATAAAGAAACGAAGAATATTATATAAATAGAAAAACTTATTAAGAATTTTGAAGAGTACTTTAAAAAGAAATCTTTTATTTCAATTCTATATTGCAATAATGAAAACAGAATTGATTAAATATAAGAGAATAAATTCTATAATAAAGTTAAATATATCGATATTTGATAATATTATATTAGAAAAGATATAATGAAAGCTAAAAGACTTAGAATCATATGGATTCCTAGAACAAATTAGATTGTCGATATCTTTACAAAGCAATTAATATATTCAAACTTTACAATTCATAGAAAAGATCTAGGATTGGATTTGGAATGCTAAATCACAAAGAAATCAAAACATAGCTAATCATTGTTCACCTCGAAATTGGTTAATTAGATTAATTAAATCTATTTACTCTTTAATTGATTATCTAAAATTGATTATATTGATTATGATCATTAGAACCATTAGTTTTGACTACTCCAATTAAATCAATAAAAATCGATCAATATACTATTTTCATTTATTTTATTGATTTTATTATATTCTCCAATCCTTTCAGATTCATTAAATCAATTCATTTCATTAAAAAAAAGCCAAATTAGTTGTTTTTGAATGATTTATCATATATCAACCAAATCAATCGATTTAATTGACCAAAATCAATTAGCCAATTGATTATATTCATCAATTTATATAAAATAATATATAAGTTTAAAGCCCGTTATTACTCGATTACATTTATCAAAATTATTATACAAAAATGGCTATATCACAATCTACGATTAATGACTTTCATTTTAATCCATTATTATTTATAAATTATACATATAAGAAAAAGAATATAAGTCTATTCATTACAATAGAACTTTGTTATATATTTAGATTTCTAAAAAAGAGAAAGGATTTTATAAGCTTTTTTATTTATTATGAATAGGGGAAATCGAATTCGAAGAAAAGTATTCTTATATTGTAATATAATAATAAATTGTAAAGCTATTGAATTTTAGAATAAAGATATAAATATTACAAACAATTAGAATAATTGGTTCTATTATAGGAGTTAATAAGACTCTTCATATATATATAAAATATATATAATTTGATAATAGATATTTTATTATAAAAAGAATATTGGAAATTATATATATAAATATGTGTTTAGTATGTGTATGGCATGTATATTTTACTATATTAAATTCTTTTCCCAAGCTTTTTGTTTCATATATAATAAGATTATATGAAGACTGAATATAGGGTAAAGGTTAGCCCAGAGTGTAAAAGAAAAAATTGATTTTTTTTTGATACTATTGGATTCGTCTTAATTTGAGGATTATAATGATAATAATTATTTCATTGTCAAAAAGTTGTAGCAAAAGTTATAGTTGATTAAAGGTAGGATTCGTAGTATTGTAGATCCGATTCGGCAAAAAGTCAGATACTGCCGATTGTCATACCGCCTTTCCCGATTAGGATTATTTCTGACACAACTAATCATTGCTCAAAACACACATTCCATCTCGATTAAAAATACAAAAACCTAATACCTAGTATTCAGCTATGTAGAACAACTATCATTTTGAATTTCAAAATCGAAAACCAATGTTGAGTGAAGTTGTAGCTGATTCAAGTTAACCCTTAGAGTTGGTGAAGGTCAGCTGACCCACCTTCCCGATTAGGATTATTTCTGACACAATACCACATCACTCAAAACACACATTCTACATTCATTAAAAATATAGAAACTTGATACCTAGTATATAAATATTTAGAACTATTATTGGTTTTAATTACAAAATCAGAGATTAATAATAAAAGAAGTTGTAATTGATTCAAGTTAATCCTAAGAATTGGTGAAGGTCAGCTGACCCACCTTCCCGATTAGTATTTATTTCTGACGCAACACCACATCACTCAACACACACATTCTATGCCTATTAAAAATACGAAAACCTAATAATTCGTTTTCAGATCCTTAGATCTAACATCATAATTCATAATAGTATATAAGAAAAATCGTGAATGAAGTTGTGATGAATATAAATTAACCTCAAGGTATTGGATTCTATCAATAAAAGCATCAGTTGTTTATCGGCCTTACTAATCAGGTTTTTTTCTTCAAATATTATCAATATTTCATAACATTACGATATCTACTTCAATTGGCAATCAGTCTACAGCTCTATAATGCCATCTCATAGGAACCTTGGACGACCGAGAAAGTATGCTAATGCTGAGGAAGCTAGAAAAGCGAATAATATCAACAATCGCCTTCGTGCAAGAAAGAAAAAACTTCAATCCTCAGATTCAAATGAGTTTGTTGTATATCAATCCTCTTCTTTTACCAATATCTTTGCAAATAATTCTTCTCCATATATTCGCCCGAGCACTGGACTCCTAATGGCAATTCCATTATCTCAAGATCAAATCCTCGAAGCTGAAAATGTTTGTGAGAGTAATGGTTTAGAGAGCTTGCAACCCGCTCTCCCAGCACAGAGTCAATCACCCTCGATCCACAACTATAAAGAGATCGATATCCAAAAGAACGAAATGAACAATCAAGAGATCAATCTTGCAGAAGAGGAATGTGATACAAATATTGCAAAGATTCTGATGGAATTGCAGTCAGCTCATACAACCTGCACAATGAAGGGGCCGGAAACGAGTGTAGTATCAAAGTAAATGATACTGTATCAAGCTGTAGATACCAAATCCAGTTGTGGATACCAAATCAGAATCGCGCTAAACCTTATTGGCATTTTTTCATCGAGTTTTTCTTTTAATGTATACATTAAACCAATCCTAAGATTATTTTCATTATATCGACTGCAACAATGGATTCAAATTCAATCAAGAAAAGTCGTGGCAGACCACGAAAATTTACACAAGAAGAAGCTGCAGCTTCTAAAAGAAACAGCAATCGATATGCTCAACAACGGCGGCGTCACCCACGCATTGCTGCCGGTCCATCCGATTTCATTGCTTACGAACCCCCTCTATCAGATGTACCAGTCAATACACCTCCTAGCGGACTTCGACTCAGCCCTGATATCCCAATACCTTTAGACGACGATTCATCAATTGAAAATCCTTCGAACATACAATCGAACCCTCCTTTATCGACATCCTCTCCAATCGAATTGACTACTGAACTTGAAGAACAAATGAGACATATTCGACTTGAAGAAGAAGAAGCGGACAAAGAGCGTGTTGAATATGAAACTGCAATCTCCGAAAAGATGAAGGAAACGAGTCTTGCAATTGATTCAAATGAAACAGTGATACAATCGGTGAATACGATCAATACAATACAGGAAACAAGAGTGGGGATCCAAGTGAGGACCGAACATTGGATAATGATAGCACTCCTGTATCAAATTCCCGTCACCCATCAGTGAGCATTCAAGGGTCTGTAGATAATCCTATACTACTATCAAGCCCTATTCAATTTCGATCACCTTCTTTCCAATTATTCAATCAAAGCCGAAGTCAGCAAAGCAGTAGTACAGGAAGAAACCGATTCTCTGTGCAAAGTAATCTCGAGGCTTGGTTAACACCTTCACTACATCCAACCTCTAGGATTCAGAATACAACTCCAACTCCAAGCTTACCACAACATACCACAAATACTTCGTCTTCAAGCCACTCCCCGATTGAGAGTGTACCTTCTTCGACACCTTCCGAATCTGTGATACCATCAACGCCAGCCTTTATCAATCCTGAATTTGCTCCTTCTTCCGCCTCAACCGGAAGCCCCTCCCCAGCACCATCCGCTCCCTCAACGCCCATAAAGCGTACAGCTCTCAAATTAGCCAAGCAACTCCGTAACTTCCAAGGCTGTACCCACGAGCAACATGAGACGGCTGAACAACTTCACCGCGAGCATCACCAAGAACCTGATATCCACTCGGAATGTTCGTCCTTACAAGATATCACCACCCTCCTCAAAGGGGATTATCCTGGTGGAGTTCCTCTGCCTGATGTTTTGAGCAATCACAAATTGCTCCAGGCAGGAGATTACAATTTCCAGGATTTTCAAGCAGCATTTGAAGGTGTGAGTACTACAGCCGCTCCTGAAGATGACGGCACACGAAATGAGAACTTGCCCAAGAACTTGTGTTTGTCACAACACCACCTTACCAGCAAGAAGAATCGTGAAGCCAAGGTGACATACGATATCGATAGCATTTGCTGTTTTCCCACCAGCTTAGGCTTTGCGAAACGTGGCATACACTGGTTGCCTAAAGCTCACTCTATCCTCAATCTCACGGCTGATATTCACTTTGCCTTGAAGATACCTACTTACAACAATCGTGGTATATTAATAGAAAGAGCTACTCCACTTCACAAAATCCCTCACTATTGCTTTGGTAATGCAATTGGGATGGAATCATTACTAATCTTTATCTTCTTCCCTGCCTTACACCTCGAGAGTAATTATCAACACACTTCCTACTTGAGTAATGAGGACAATGAACTCTTCTTTGATGCCATCGTTAGCCCCGCTCTCAATCGGGTTATCCAATCCTCCAATATCATACAGCATTATCCTGCATCCGCTAGGATTTCGCAATTGGATGCTATGGCTATTTCGACCGAGGGCCTGCGACGAAAAGAATCTTCGAGGGAACAGTTGGTCAAGCACACTATACAACCTCAATATCTTGATCGACTCTGGGATGCTATTGTTCAAAGTATTGAAGATAACCCCGGCTTCCATCGATTTCGAGGCGCTACTCTATTCGCTCATTCCAAGAATATCAAGTTGGAATTCATGAATGCTAGCCTGACGAAAGTATATGATGACTGGCATTCCAAGTGGGTTGCTACAACTGATACTCAATTCTACAACCCGGATCGTACATTTGTAGACCTTGCCAAACAGGTGACATCTCAAGATACTGCCTTGCCATTTGATCACATTCTTACCCATCACGAAGCCGAGGTATTCTTGTGGAAGAAGTGTTGTCTTGAAGCGTATGCCAAGAGTCGAGTGGTTCTTGAGGCTGACGGTAGTCCCGCGAGGGGCAATCCCAGACGAACTGTATACCCTTGGGCCACCATGCGGGACACAATAGGTCAAACTCTTTTTGCTGTCCCACATGGTCAAGAGAATATGGATGGATTAATCTATTCTCAATTTTATGGCTTAATCAAGACGCCTTTCGACTCATCCAAGGTATACGTTTTTGACAATGATTCGGTGGAGAATCTGGCTCTCGACCCTGGATACATTCGAGCTCTTCAACAAGCCGGTGGCGGTATTACTTTCTCTAAGGCTGTCGCTGAGTTTGGTTACCAGCACAGCAAGAAGCGGGCTCACGCGAACCTGGTAGACAATCGTGCAAAGTCGTATGGGATTCGAGAAGAGCATCGCATCTCCCAAACCATGATGGAAGAGATCTACCAGCAGTGGCAACAGTGGGATCAATACGATGATGAACATAATATCAATCGACCTCACCTCCCGTATTATATCATCCCTACCAAGGGTGCCCTCGATTTCCTCGCGGCTCAGATCAACAAATATTGCTTCCTCTTCGAACACATCCTTTCCCACACCGGCAAAACATATTCGCTACCCGAAACCACGGTAATGATAACTGCACTCCGAGCTCTCCGATTCAGCTACGGTAGCAACTTACTTCAACAAGAGTCTCTGCTGTATAAGGATCGCTGGGAGCATATGCGTGATTCGAGATTGATTGTCAAAGAAGGATTGGGGATGCAGGATACGATGGAGCGGTGTGGCTTAGGATGGTTCCTGCCGAAGTTCAATTGGGCCACTTGTCGTCTTGCACCACCACATGGAGATAATATCCTCGTTGGGAGTGCTCTAGTGCATAAGGAGTATAAGAGAAGGTGGCGTGCAGTCAAGGATCTTCGAGATGTCTATATACGCTTTAATCAGGCGGCGTCGTGGTACGATCGATACAATATGAGTCGCAACAGTGTGTTATACCATAAGTGGTTGAATTATCTGTTCGCTTTGAATCTTGAGCAATTCAATACCGATATCTGGAAGGAAATGCTCAAATCCCACAAACACTCTCCGGAATTATCACCCCTTGCCTTCCAATCGCAAGGAAATCTTCGATTTTGTTACACAGGTATGAAACGATTGTTCCAAGTCGATGGGGTTGTGACACCTCCTCACTTCGTAACGGGAAACAAGATGCGTTACAATAAAGTTAATGAACTGCTTGATTTCTTGTTCTCGTGGGGAGATAATAAAGAACGTCGTGGTTGGACTCACAAGCCATATCGGATCATTTTACAAAGAACTTTTGAACTAATCGAGCGACGACGCCCAGGAGATGGGGAAGCAGAGTCTTGGTTGAAAGAGTTTTTGTATCTCGTACGACTGACGCATTGGGTCCTCCCTTACCCAACGCATTTAAATCTTATTGCATCAACGAAGACGAATCATCATGCAGGTCTCAAGAGACGAATGATGTGGTTCTCATCCGTTTATGCTAACCCTGAAAAAGTCGAGCTTCCTCTTAGGGTTCATCCGCAGACCCTTCACGATATCCTATGGCGTGCATCACGGGTGAAATTTGGGTCTGATAGAGATAATCTATGGGAAGCTAATGATCTTATCTTGGCATGCGATAGACAAGGATAGATTTGTATGAATCAAAGAAATCTTCTCAGTTTTGGGTGGTAGGGAAGCATAGTATTGGATCGAAGGGTTATGTACCGAGGTGGAGAGGGGGCGCCACCAAGATTGAAGATGATGGAGGATATTCATCAAAAAAGCTTGGATGAATTAGAGGAATTGATGGCTGCTCTTAGGGTTAAGTATGCTCATTGCGATATTCGAGATGATGAAGGTGACAATAGTTTTGATGATGATTCTGAATTGGATATTGATGATGATGATAATGATAATGATAATGAAATAGCTACATTTCTTTGTAAATATGATGGTGATAGGGCTAGAAATAGCACTGGCAGTGTCTTTACACCATCAAGTAGTGTATTATAGAATAGTGTTGAAAAATCCACCTTTGAAATCATCAATATATTTATGGGAATAGGGGTTTTTAAGAAATTTGAAAAAAGCAATTAATAAAAAATCAATTGAATTTTATTTATTCTAAGTTTGAATTGAATTATCTTTTAAATCAAATAATTTAGATTGTGAATCTTAGGAATCGAATTCAAATAATATCAAAAAACATTTTAAAATTTTTAAAAGAAGGATTTTCCAAATAATTTTTTGTTGTATTAATAAAATATTCAAAGTTAAATTTTCTTTTATATAATATTTTATATATTATTCAGAATTCTTTTGAATTAGAATTTAGAATTTGAAATTAGAAATAAGTTAAGTCGTACACCCTACTTTTGGGCCACCCCCCTTTTGGACCACCCTTTTACACCAAAACTAGCCATTTTGATATATCAATATCTTCTTCAAAACTAGATGTATTTTAATGAAACCTTATATATATAATCTTTATATAGATATCAATCAATTATAAAAGTTTTAGATTTTTCGTAATTCTTTTGATTGAAATTCAGAAGATTGAAATATTGGTTTTCGAATTTGTATAGGAATCACATACAAATTTGAAATCTTAATAAAAACAATAATAACTTTTCAACAAAAATTACTAAAAATAAATTGTAAAATTTTATAATACTTTTCAAATATTCGTATTAATAAAATCCAAAAAAAAATGAAAAAAAATAAGTAAATATCAACTTATAAAGAAATCATTGATTTCTAATCCATGTAAATTTTAAAATCTCAAATAAAATCTTAATATAAGATAACAAAATTTCAAAGCTTAAACTTCTATATACAAATATATAAAAGAACATAATAAAATTTTATAGTTTATTTTTAGCAATTTTTGTTGAAAAGTTATTGAGGTTTTTATCAAAATTTCGAATTTGTATGTGATTCTCATATAAAGTTGAAAATCAATATTTCAATCATCTATATCTTATTATAAAAAATTACTAAAAATCTGAAAATCTCAAAATTAGCTTATATTTAAATAAAAAATCTATATTCCAAATTTCAATTAATAATATTAATAAATGAAGAAATTAAAAATCGTGATTTTCGTTGTTTTTGGTGTGAAAAAGTGGCCCAAAAAGGGGGTGGCCCAAAAGTAGGGTGTGCGACTTATTTACTAGATTAAGGAATCTATATAAATACTAAATATGAATATAATATAATATAAAAGCATAACTAATATTACCAATGAGTTATCACTTTCCTGATCAGGATTTTTCAAATAAAAAATAAGTTATTTAATTATAACAATTTTTATATATATATTATCTATATTATTTTATTCCGTTTTCTTCTTTTATCCTTTCTTCTATCCTTCCTTTTGTTTACTCTCTTCAACTGATCATTTAGATCTTTCCAATACCAGCGTTCTTAAGAACATTAGCCTTAGTGGTTCCAACATCAGCAACAGGAGCAAGAGACATTCCCTTTGCAGCTGTCAAAACATCAGTGTTTGAACCAGCAAAAGATCCAGATGACACAAGGCTGTTAGCTTGACAGTTACGGCCAAGGGCCGAAGCACATCCTGCAACACCACTGCTTGAAGACCAAAGAGGGTTGCTAGGAATATCGAAAATGACGGGTGTATTTGCTTTCTCGAAAATGTTGCCCTCAGCAAGTACTTTTGCTCCTTCACCAATTTGGAATGCATTTCCTGCGATATCTGACCAGTAGTTGTTGGCAGCTTGGAGGAAGACATTTGGCTTGACTGATGAATGCAAGCCTCCAACCTTGGGTCCACGACCACTTGTGTTGTGGATGTAGTTGCCTTTGAAAGTGACAGAATCTTGGGATCCAGTGAAGTACAATGTCCAGTAATGGTGATTGTTGCACTTAGCAGACCAAAGGGTAGAACCATCGAACTCAGAGTTGGTAATGGAGACACGGTTGGAAGCACCTGGACCCATGGTAATGAATTGACGACCAATTCGGGAGATCTTGACATGATCGATCCACAAAAGATCTGTGCCATCAACGGAGATAGCATCTCCGCCCCAAATATACTTGGGGTTCATCTCAACGAACTCAACGTTCTGGATAATGATGTTCTTAGCACCTGCAATGTAGAAACCTCTACCCTTAATCTTCCCAGCAGATCCAACTCCAACAATGGATTTGTTGGAACCGATCTTGATAGCATTTGGAGGAATACCAGCGACATCATAGGTGATAGTTGGCTTGGCAAGAGCTTGGTTGGCATTTGCAGCCTGTTCACACCAGCCATTGATATCGACTGAATCCTGACCGGCACCATTGGTGCATGTGTTGGACAGGGGTGTGCAACCCTTTTCGGTTTTTGAGCCCATAGAGCCTGTGAAATCCCAGGTCTTGTCAAGGACAATGGTACGGGCAACACCATCAGAGAGCCAAGTAACAAGCTCGTTGAGGTCTTTTGGGGATGCAGCAGCAGCAGTTCCACCACCAGTGGCTGCAGCAGCGAAACCTTCAGCTTTGCCAATAACCCCTGCGGCGTCAACTGCAATAACAGAGAATAAAAGGATAGCGAGGGCCTTGATTGAAACCATGGTGATCGATATGCTTGGCTATAAGCTGTATTGTGAAAATGAGTAAATGAGTGAATGAGTGAATGAGTGAATGATATTCGAAAAGCTTGAGACTTTCTATGTTCTTATATATTATTGATCTATCTAACTATGTTGTCTAGAATCCCATCAAGAATCGGATATTCTGCTTTCCAATATCTCCATCCCATAAAGCATTATCTCGACACGAGAAAAAAGGATACCCAAAGGCTATGCTCTTGGCGAACAGTCATTCTGTTCACTGCAAATAATATACTTAAATTTTTCAAAGTCTTGATGAATGAATATGTTTTCCCCAGAATGCTTGGCTATGTCACTCATTTCGCTGCTCAAAACTTCAATGCATATTCTAATCCATAATCTCAACCTATAAAAAGAGGTAGATACTGACAAAGGAGTGCTCCAGATTTCTTGGCGATAGAACTTTTTGCATATCTAGTTATGGTAAAGTACATTCGAAATCACGTATTCATATCAATTGATCTCCGCAAACTTTTGATGATCAAGTAAGATCCTTGAACATGTTTGTGATAAACGGATCGTCCTATTATCTTCATCGATTTAACTTTCATTACCTATCAACTCCAGACGAACTGAGCAATGTTCTCGAATACACTTACTTAGATAGTAGTTTATACTTTTGAGGGGTTTTGAGTGTACGAGATTTTTTAATTTAATGAGGTTAGCTGACTACAAACACCTAAAAAAAGAATGACCGTGCGATGTTCAATGTTTCTTAACTCTAATTCTAATTACTCTTGTACTTAAGGTATTTAAGGTTATCATGCAGCAAAAGCTTAATGAGAAGAGCTAACTCTAACCGTACTCGAGTTGCGATCGCTAAACGTCCTGCTGCCCCGTGCTAACCTTGAGACCCTTATTAGTAAGCTTCAGATTTTACACTTATTTAATTTCAGGATATCAAGTTAAAGGGAGAGTTCCGTAGCTATGCGATTGGCATACAATTGATAATATCGTTGGTAATATCCATTTACTGTTCTCCGTCTTGTAATGATATTTCGGAAATCAAACGAATACTTGAGATGATTGAATTTAGTATTAGTTTCCGGAGAGTATAGTGCAATCGGGATTTTTGGGGGGGGGGGTGAAATTAAGGTTTGGTCTGTACAGGAATACAGTGTAATCTGATTAACTCTAAATTTACAAATCCCATCTACACAAGTATCTAATTCATTTAAAAATCGCAAGATATCAAGTACAGATATGGTACAACTCATCCCTCAAGAATTAACTGATTTGATAGCATTGAATATTGAGTTTAATATATTGATCTGTATTCTGTGCAAGTTTGCAATTGCCTCAAGTGCTATTATTCGACATTTCCGAGATCAACATAAGACCAATATTCAACTACGAAAGCAGGTTAATGAATATAATCGAGGATTCCCATTTGTATATGATCATACAGCAATTATATTACCAAGCGACAGATCCGTTCCACAATCCATCATTCCAATTGTGAATAGATTTCAATACCTACAAAAGCCAGAGTAGAGAGGTGTTAAAGAAGCATGGTAATAGTATCTACAATAAACAAAAGGTAGCAAATAAAGGTTTATTCCACATTGTCAAATTACAATCATGGTTTAGTAAGAAAAAGGCCCGGTATTGGATTGTCGATGAGGCTAAAGAGTAAGAGCAAAAGTGCTAAGCAAGCCGAGCTATAACACATAACGTGGGAGAAGAAAGTAACGATTCAGATGATAGCAATGATGATAGTGAGAAGAGCGAAAGTGATCAGGATGATATCGAAGATCGGATTGTTTAGGATATTGAAAAATGGAAGGGCGAGGTGTAAAAGTGGTGGGCATCCCCTACCCAACCCAAACCCACCAGTGCGAAGCGCTCATTGTGATCCTAATTCCTAACTATTATTCGTAGGATTTTTTTAGTGGTCAGCATCGGTGCTGACCCATTTCGATAGGGGAAAGGGTGACCCAGCAAAAATCTCTTCAATTGGTTACCACCCTTCGCAGCTTCAATTTGAGGTCTTTTAGAAATTTGAAAAAAGAAATCAACAAAGAATCAATTAAATTATATTTATTCAAAATTAGAATTGAAAGATACCTGAAATTGAAGTTTGTATATTGAATTGAAATAACTCTAATTTTGATGAGGTAGAAAAAAAGCTATGGTAATTTATGAAAAACAGGGAAGTGGTGACCCGCGAAAAAGCATTAAAAGTCACTAATTGGTCACCACCCTTCCTGGCTTCAATTTAAAGCTTTTTGGAAATTTAAATAAATAAATAAATAGAAATTTAATTGAAGTACATTTATTCAACAACAAAATTTTAAAATCTAGAATATCGAAGCATTTATGTTGAATTAAAATAAAGCTGGTTTTCAAGAGATTCAAAAGGTTGAAGAAAAGCTATGGTAATTCTTGAAGACAGTGGGGGGTGGTGACGTGCAAAATAAATCAATCTGGTCACCACCCTAAATTCAATTTATAATAGAAAATTTATTCATATTGTATAAGAAACTAAGTTTAGGGTTAGGGTTAGGGTTAGGGTTAGGGTTAGGGTTAGGGTTAGGGTTAGGGTTAGGGTTAGGGTTAGGGTTAGGGTTAGGTTAGGGT